>BPVZ01000001.1:656848-683687 GCA_020521535.1 Rubroshorea leprosula | reverse complement strand
AATTATAATATTTAAAAATATTTATTTATAAATTAATTTTAATTTATTAAATTATTATTTATTTTTATTAATTATTAACTATTTTTAATAATTAAATTAAAATAAAAACTTGACAAATCTTGATAATTTTAACAAATTTAATAATAATCATAATTATAGTTCTTTTGGTTGAAGACTTTTCCCAAACTTTTTGTTTATTGATTATGAATTTTTAAGACATATGTTAATAGTATAATAAATATATTTTGTATAATTAATTTATATAATAAATTATAAAAATTGAAATTTATTTTAATCCTATTAACATATAAATAATTTTAATTAATTAATTAACATTAATATTTTTTTATAAAAATTAATTATAAAATAATATATTAAATTTGTTCTTAACTTAGGAGACAGCACTGCAACCAATCTGTCTCCTAATTAAGCTTCAAAGCTGGAGTCTGCTAGCTTTAGATGTCATGTAAGATATACGCTCAGCCTAAAAAAGTAAAAATCTTTTCATTTTCCCTTCTACTTCTTCTCTTTCACCACCCCTTCAAAGAAAAAAAATAAAAGGTTTGTCTAACATGTATACAGATTAAATATCATTAATTATAATATTTATAATTAATATTGCATAAAATTTTTATATTAATTTTTTTTATATATTTTGAGTATATATATTACATTATATTTTAATTTTATATTTTATTTTAATTGAATATGCTATAAAATTTTGTGTCAAATTAATTGCAGATGTTGCATTAAATGAAACTTAACTGTGCCGTAAGGGTAGAGGTTAGAAAATTTCAAAAATAAAATCAGTTCTGAGGGCTTCTAATTCACTTTCCAGGGCATTCATTTGTGCTACCAATTATGTCATTAATTTGTTCTACTTTTCCCTAAATACGTATTCAACCTACTTTGCATTTTAAATTAAATTCTCGGTTTCAATTTCCAACATCCAATTCAATGACCTTAATTAGATTGAGAATTGACATTTTCAAAAGGATACTAGTGTGTATCAATATGCTGAGATCTAATAACTTCATAGAATCCACAATTGTTGATTCATGGATGGAAAAATTAACAAGGCATACCAATTCAACAATCTCATATCAATTGCTCGTTCCACACACAAGATCAGAATTGACTTCATGGTGAGTCCAAAGGACATACAGTTAGAGAGAGAGAGAGTCTTGACTTGAGGGACTGATTTAAACAAAATATAAAAATAGAGGTAAATGATGATAATTTCAAAATAGAATCTAATTTTATAATTTGAATTATTCTGTACTATAAAATATAAATTATTAAATTGAGATAAGGTTCTTAATATTAAAGAACTCAATTTTCATCAAATAATTTATAGTATATAATTCAGTACAATTTTTATTGTATAACACTTTTTTCATTTCAAAATATTTTTTTTTATATTAATTGTACAATGAAAAGCAACTATCTTCCATCCCTTATCCTACCTTACTGTATGTTATGCGACTTGAATTTAAAATATTTTACTTCTAATGGAATCTAACGGAAGAAAATTACTATTGAACTAATTAGGTCGTTAACTCATTTCAAAACATTTAAATAATAAATATCAATATTGATAATTTTTTTGGCCGAATATACCAATATTGACATTAGTCCTCCCTAATGTATTGTTTCTAGAGTCTGCACCACTTCGACCAAGCCCGTTTCCTTTTTGACTCCATCATGAGTTTTCACTCAGCCCAACGAAACTCAACCCATCCTGATCCAGCCAATTCAAGGCCCAGAAGTAAAAATTATTTTAAAAAGAAAAGAAAAGAAAACTAAATCCCAGTTAAACCCTAGCGAAGAGCAGAGAAACACGAAACCCCACGATCAAGATGAGACCTCTCGACGAGAAAGAAACCACCGCCGTCTTCGAGAAGCTATTCAAATTCACCGGCAACAACTTGAAGAACATCGTGGAGAACCCATCTCACGAAGGACCCGACCCGAATCCGGGGCGCTATTGCTTCAGGCTCCAGAAGAACAAGGTCTACTACGTGAGCGAGTCTCTGGTGAAGCGCGCTACCAACATCTCGAGGGAGAAGTTGGTTTCTTTGGGGACTTGCATCGGGAAGTTCACTCATGGTGGCAGCTTCCACTTGACCATACAGTGCTTGAGTCTGTTGGCTGGGAACGCGAAGCACAAAGTTTGGCTCAAACCCACATCGGAGATGTCGTTTCTGTATGGGAATCATGTCTTGAAGGGTGGTTTGGGAAGGATAACGGAGAGTATTGCGCCTGGTGATGGGGTTGTGGTTTTTTCCATGTCTGATGTGCCTTTGGGTTTTGGGATTGCGGCCAAGAGCACGCAAGATTGTAGAAAGTTGGATCCTAATGGGATTGTGGTGCTGCACCAGGCGGACATTGGGGAGTATTTGAGGATGGAGGATGAACTTTGATGAGGTTGTGTAGTTCCCTCCTGGTCTCAAGAATGCATTGTGTTGCTGCATTAACTTTTTTTATGAGCAAGTTGAGTTTAAGTTATACAATATTGTCTGGGGTTTTGGGGAGGGACATGGGTAGCTTGTTGGCTTGGCAATGCGAGTGGTGTTTATGCCAGTGGGATTATTATGGAAATGGTATCACCTTCCTAAATTTTGTTAAACTTTGTTAGATCAAATTATATCTAATTTACATGATTTCCCTCAGATTTTATTGAATATAAAGCATTGCTGCTCTTTTTCTTTTTGAGTTGTTTATTTTCAAAATTTTGATCCATTGTTATTTTTGAATGCTTAGACTCTTAATGTTTGGGGAACTTATGATTGATGTTTGGCATTTTGGATGTCTCTTTTTGTGCTTGATAGTTGTAAACTAAAATGAAGTTGTTTCAAAGTGCTTGCAATGATGTTGATTCCTCGATAATGTACTTAGTTTGGGGAAGTTATAATTGTCTATTTTTGGCATCCATGGTAGAATCAGCAACAAAAAATTCTGTTTTTCTGAAGATGATTATTTGTATGATTTTAAAAACTTTGTGATTTTTATGATGTATAACCACATTGGATTTATAATATGATTCAGTTTATTTAGTATTGTGATATTTGCATTTTATTGAGTACTGACTAATGTTTGTTGGTTAGATGAAATCAATCAAACTATTTCTCAGTTTAAGATTTAATTGACTTTGGATATTGATTCATTTGCATTTGCCATAGAGGCATAGCTTTGTCTAAGGCCCTATTGGGTTGTGATAAGATTAGATTGTTCCTCAACACATATCTTTGAATTGTGAATGTGGGATCTGAGTTGTGTGTGCAGTTGTGCTCTGGATCACCTCGTAAGTATTCTTCATTTATTATGCTTGTCTCTATGTTTAATGCCAAGACACCCATTTACATCTTTCATGATTTTTCTGGCAGATAATTATCCATACTACTTGAACTACAATATTTCTGAATTCTGATGCCAACATCCAGTTCTGTTTCATACTCAATATGCATATAATGTTTCATATGATTTACATATTTAGCATATGAGTTTTCTATAACTAACTTGTTTATGATACTTTGTTTGATTGATTACACTTGAACCATTGGTGTGAAGCACAGAACCAACCATGAAACAAGCTAACATGCAAAATTGCTTCTAAATCCAGGGATGTACCGTCTGTCAACAATTTGTAGCCAGTCAGGCACTGCCTAATGGCTATAAATGATGAACATGAAAGTTGAAACCTTGCTATACTTTTTCCTTTGGAAAAAATATTATAATTGGGGAACTTTGCCATACTTTAGGCCAGAAAATGTGTACTCTTTGGTGCCTTGTTAGACTGCAAGTAAAATGGGAAGCTGATGCAGATGATATTGCAGCCCCCAAAAAGAACAAAAGATGCGCATCCGGGGAATCGAACCCCGGTCAGTACCGTGGGAGGGTACTATGATACCACTACACCAGATGCGCTTGGTGGGAGTGGTTCCTCAACCTACTAAAATTTATCTATTTCACTTTTTTTTATGGGCCGTCTGCCCAAGACCTCAGTTGGGCCATCTTCAAGGCCAGATAACCATTTGTGGGCCTTAAAAGGGATGATTAACTTCTCACAGTCTCAGTCCCCTTACCACGTTTAAAATTTTAAATTTAAGTTTCTAAAAGTTCTTAATTATTTAAGACGTTGGTGCTTAATGTTCAATCATTTCAAGCCAAGAGTTTTATTATAAGATCATGGCTGCTTTGTTTGATTACAATACTCTAATCTTTTTAGATGAACTAACAATACTCTAATATCGTGTCATATTCTCATAAAAAATGAAATAATTATCAATAGATTTCCAAACCACCTACCCACCCATCCTTTAATTAATTTGTTTTTAAGAAGGGATTGATCCTACATTCTAAAACATCCTACCACTTTATTCTTAAGATCAATGCAAATGGCCGAATTCTATCTTCTTTTAACCAAAGTTCGGCATAAACCTATAAATAGATTCATTCTTTGTTAGCTCTTTAATTTTATTCCCTTTATACTAAAATTCTCCCCCAAGAATATGTAAAAGTTGATCTCCATTCAAGTACCCATTTGAAATTAATATAACCTAAAATTAAGCTTTAATAACTCCAATGAGTTGAAAAAAAAAAGTTAATGGATTTTTTAATCTTTTTATTTAATAAATCAGTAGGTGGAGAATAAGTTCATATGTAACTCGTAGGGGCCATGTTTAATTTAATTTTGAAGATACTATGTGCCAATTAAGATGGGATAATTCGAATGTTTGGTGTTCCGGAAACCCACTAATTATAAGAGAATTTCAACTTTGGTTTTTTTAACATTAACTAATTAATAATTACTTGATTAGTACTCAGTTAGCTTCCTCGGCATCATGGCATCATCACATATCAATTCACAAATCCCATAGATTTGAGAGAAATCCTATTATAGCATCCAAAGAAAAGAACAGAGAGAGATAGAAATCCTAGTCGGAGTCTTAATCCAATCTTGACTCAATAGCATATTCTGTTATGAAAGAATAAGTACTTTATCTAGAAATTAAAAATTAATCCTATATACAAAATTTTGTGATCATGGTGACATATATACATGAAGTCTAAATCGATTTTGCTACTAGTTTTGAGGAAACCAAACAAATCCATTCTAGTGATTAAGATGGTTTTTTGATTTTATGTTTTAAAAAAAAAAAATGAAGAAGACAAGGTTAATATGAACATAAAAGTGTTTTTCAAGTTGATTGCCAAAAAAAAAAAAAAAAGAGTGCAGGAATATTCATAAAATTATGTAAATATCCTTAATGAATCTCCTTTACATTTTTGTTTTTTTTTTTTTTACATTAGAGAGTTAGTTGCTTGGTAATACAAATGTTTAAACCTTTAACCTTAACTCTAAATCAAGAATTTTAAATTAATAAATACCAATTGGATTAAACTCTTATTGGTCTCCCTATATGTTATTCATTAATGATATTTAATTAATTTCATAGACATTCTTACATTTTTGGATGTTACAAATCAACTTAAAAATTCACAACCCCCAATATAAAAATGCATCTATACTTGAGAAACAAAAAGATGACACAAATTTCTAAATATAGGACTTGCTCTTAGAATGAAAATTGGCTTTAATTAATTTGTGTTAGGGTCAATGACTCAATGTGCACATGGGTTTGTAGGCAGCATGGAATTATTTGGGAGATAGCTTTCATCATCCATGCTGCTTCAAAGATTCTTGATCACTTCGATTTTTATAATTTCAAAATAAACCCAATTTTTAGAAAAAGAAAATTGATATAACAATTATTAATATATCTTTTGATTTAATATACTTTACAATACATTTATTAAAAAATTATTATTTTTAAATTTAAATTTGAGGTGAAAATTTTTCAATAATAAATTTTTATAACTGAACCAATAAGTGTTGGTAAATGTATTAAAGTAAAAAGTGTATCAAATATTTTCTAAATAAAAAATGTGGTCTCAAAAAATTGATATTCTTTGTCTAGGGTAGGAAGGCAAACGCATGCAGTAGTAGTGCTGATGCTGCATGTCGGGATTAGAATCAATCATCCTTCTCTAGGGTGGCCAAATTACTCCAATAGTGTTGCCTCATCCTTTTCTATATGTGATATGACAAAAGAATTTTTCAAGTCTTTATTCGTTCCGTGGGTAATCCATTTTTTTGGGGTTGCCTTCCCAACCTAGAATATTGTCTAGCTACATATAAAACTGAATGATCACGAATTGTTCTATTTGTTTGTATGTAATTAAGGCTTCAATTGAGGATGTTTTACGCATCTGTTTCACTTGATATCTTATCTAAAAGAATAATAATGAAATGGATGAATTTTTGAAACCAATGAAATGGTATAAGTAATGTTATTTAAAATATTTAAAAATAAATTTTATATTATTTAATGATTAATTTTTTTACGTTATTAAAACTCATAATATTATAAGTATCAATATATTTAATAACATAACTCATGTTACATAATTGATTTCAAATTTTTCTCTTTTATATCATTACTTTATTTCAAAATGTAAATTTATTATTTTTTAAAAATTTAATTAATATTGTATATATTTTTTAGATGGTGAAAGGCAATAAAAACCTACCGCTATAAATGCAACCACAACACATCACAATATTCTCAAACAAAACTTAAGGAAAATCGAAAATGTGTACAAAAATACAAATTAACTTAAGTGAGTATCTGCCAAATTAGATGTTATCACATGGAAAGATATATATTCTTTAAAAAGAACTACATATATGAATGTCATGTTAGCAAAATGTTCACGTGAAAGATGGCTGTTATGTATATGAAAGTCATCACCATTGCCAATTATAATGAATTTTTAGAGGGAAAGAAGCTTGGAAAAATTCTATCGCACGTGGTCCAGGAAGAATCAGAGGAATTTTGGAGAGAAGAATCATAACTGCTACTGGCCAGAGGAAAAAAAATAGGAATGCTCCATTTTACTCAGGATCAACATCAACCAATGACATAGAATTAATTTTTCAAGGGAAAAAAGGCTTGGAAATTTCTATGTGTTGGTCCATATAAAGATTGGGAGGAAGTTTTAGAGGAGGTATAACAAAAATACTTTGTCTCGTATGATAACTAGGAAGGGAAGAGCAAATGCTCTTTAACTAGGGTTATATTTCTGCATTGGCGACCATGTAAGGAGAAGTTTGAGAAGCTGGCTAGCATTGTTACCATTATGAGGCCGGCTGGGATGCTGGAAAAAGAGAGAATATATGTGTATCCTAAAGCCCTACATTCCCCATGCCTCAACGGCTTCACCGTTGGTTCTGTAGGGTTCAATTGGGGCCAGAATCCAGCACATTTGCTTTTATGGAACTTAAAATATTATTATTTTTTTTTTATTATTATTATTTTGACAAAGGCAAATTTTTCCATTGAAGTGTAAAGCATATATGCACTATACTCCTGTGCATTCCCAGGGACTTAACAACACTCAAAATTTAAACCTCAAATATGAAATTATCTCACCATATACATAGGATTCATTTATGCTCTTACTTTGAAAGAAATGCCTATAATTTCTTTCTATCCAAATCAAATATAGAGTAGTAGGTAAAGCAGATTTCAGCTTTCTATATATGTTTGCCCAAATCAAACTTTAACGGTTTTTGCTACTTTGCTTTGCTTGATATATGTCCATGCGGACATTATGTACATGTGGCTTCTTGACACATTCTTTGCTTTTAAAAGAGAGAAATATTGTAATTAGGAGCTTAGCTGTTTAGTAGATAGACAGCTAGGGTATCCATGTAGTCCTACTCTGTGTCTAGCTATAAGTAAAGTAGTGAGGTCAATATTTAAATTTCTTGGAATTCATTCGGTCGATGTGAGAGTGAGTTTTTTAAGATTATATAAGAATAAATTAGTTTCGATATACATATAAGATGCCTTGATGGGGATGCCATCTAACAAAAAAACAAAACAAAAGAAAAAAAAGTAGTTAATTGATTGAAAAAAATATAGATACTAGTCAAAGAGTTAGGCAATGTTAGAAATTTGTGTGAAGTCCCACTGCAAAAGAAACATTATAAGGTTCAAAACCTTATTCCCAGACAGCTAGAATTGAGAGAATCCCTCACCTTAATTTTTGGTCCCACCACACAAAATTTTTTCTTCTTTACACCCAACCATTCACAAATTGGAAAAGGACATTTACCCCCTGCTAAATATTCGTGTCGTAAGATGATTGCAGCATCCCCTTTTCCCCTACATAAAATTTTATTCCATTTCTCTCCAATTTGCCTTATTGCAGTTTCCCTTCAATGAACGAGATAATATATATATGTTCACAATATTCCTATATATATTTAAAAGTTAATGTAGTTAATAGCAAATAAAAATCTTCTCTCTATCTTCATGGTATGGTTCTAAAAAATGTCATGAGATAATTTGCTCATATAAAACTCAAAAATGTATTTATGAACAATGTTTTTTATTGCATTTTTTTATTCAGTATGATGTGGTGTTTTGTGATTATATTTTTTTTTATTTAGATCTCACATGAATTGACATGGAAAATAATTTGTACACTCTTGGTTCAACATATTTTTTGACATATTTTAGATTTAACAATTAAAAATATAATATAAATACAATCGATTTAGCTGATTTTTGTACCATGCGTGCATGATTGTATCTTTGAATTTATCTGTTTTTAATTTTTTATTAAAAAATAATAAAATTTTAATAAATATATTATGCAGTTTGTTAATCTAAATTATGTGTCAATCATTGTTCAATTGATATATATATATATATATATATATACACTTAATATTTTCCATCACGTTACATTGTAGAAAAACATTGTAATTATTCCCAATCAATCTTAAAAAGTTGTAAAAAGTTCCATTCAAAGTAAAAGTTGGATCCAATTAATCTGAAAGCAATATGTACTCAAAATTTGTTTTTTTCTACCATAACCTTTTTCATGTTGAAGCGACTGGCCATGCTAACACAAATATTCCATTTCTTTTGAATGGTAAAGATACAATTAAACAATCATAAGGTATAACCATCAAAATCCTCAATGTAAATTATGCCTGCCGACCAGGATTCCGAATATATACACAGCATTCCGTATTGTACAAGTTCTTTACAGCTATATACCAATATATATATACTAATTTCTTAATATTCAACAACCACATTGGAACCTAAGTAATATTAAATCGAGTTGCATCGGATCTACATTGGAACCTAAGTAATATTAAATCGAGTCGCATCGGATCTTATAAGGGGTTCCTTTCTCGGTACCTATTTTTCTATTCACAAGACTCAAAATTGAAATCTTATTTAAGGAGAATCGAGTTTATTTCACTCAAACCAATAAGTCTGGTGTATATATATACACTCCAAAAATGCATGTAAAATTCCTAAATTTAAAATGCATATAAAAAGTTTATTTTCGCTTGAAGTGATCTAATAATTTCAAAAATCATATGTCTTTAGCTCTATCCTTTCTTCTGTACAAAAACTCACATAAACGTTTATATGATACTACATAATCTATCACATAAGTATTATATAGATTAAAGTGATATAACATTTAAAGTTACTATAACATTTTCAGAAGAAATAAACTTTTTAAATTGAAGTAATAAACGTGAATAGTAGATTAAAAGTAAATAAATAGTGTTTTCTCTCGTGCATTGCTTCTAATGTTGAGAACAGTAACAACGAGTTTTCCTCCCTAAAGTTTCTCTCCGGCAGAGAAGTTCCTTCGTTCCTCCTTTCTTCTCACCCTTCCCTTTGTCCTCTTGATCTCCTCCTTCATCTTGTCGCTATCTTGCTTTGGAAACACCAACCTAAGGGACCACAAGGCAACGACCTTTTGGGTTTTCTAGGGTTTACATATATTGATTGGAATTGATTTTGTCGATAAAGTTGGTTTCTCTTATTTAACGGGTAAGAATCTCACTTTAGTGCATCTCATCAGATAGGATATTAGCGAGGGTCGAATTCGGTAAATCTGGTTCACACCAATTCGCGATCAACTAGCTGATTGTCGAAGGAAAGGGATGTTCTTGGTAAGGCTAGCTATGGTTGGTGTGGGAAGTTTGATTTTCAAGACGGCAAAGGAGCTCTAGTTCCCTTAATGAGTTTCAAGAACATGGATTTGAAGAGGATTGACAACGATGGGAACGTGATTGGGAGTATACGGAGATGATTAAGGGGCCTTGTGCTTGTCAAGAGAAGGCCTATACCCTTATTGGTTGTTCTTTTTTAAGAACAAGTAGGGCAGCAACTTGTGAGTTGGGGACTATTTGTTGTCGGAATCCCTTACTCTCTCCAAGAAGCTGGTTAAATAGGTAAGGATATTCAGTAATTCTTAATGCTTACAATAACTTCCCTTTCTACATTAGTAGCCTTATTTGATCCATACAACGATTGTAAATTTAATTCCTAGTTACAGATGTCTCTCTTTGCTTAATTGTCTATATCTGTCATGAGCATAGTTTAAGACTGTTTATTAGTGCTGTAGGTTATGCTTCTTATTAGATTATGCTTCTGATTTTATCTTTAAGTTATTCTGATTTTGGTTATATGCCATGAGATGAAGATTCTAATGTAATTTTTTAGTACTTAATATATTTTTCTATTTTTCATTAAAAAAAGAAGAGTAAATAAATTTAGTATTCATTCATTTTCTCTAGAACACAAAGCATGATCTTAACCAAAAACAAAACAAAGACTCCATTATAGTCTGAGGTTAATCAAAAGCACGATTCCCCTCAATCCTCTTGCGTGTGCCCACATTCATGCGACACTGTCCCACATCCATGTACCCTTAGGACACACCCCTCCCCCAATCGGGCCCCACCTTACCTTCACTAGAGCTCCCTAACCCTCTATATATATAATACACCTTGCATTCCCCATGTCCATGTACTACTCCCCGGCAATCTCTCCATTTTCCTAGCTATATTGCATTTTCTTCCTTAATTCCTTAACTGGCCTCTTATCAATTCAAAAATGTCTGGTGTTTGGGTGTTCAAAAACGGGGTTGTTCGTCTTGTCGAGAACCCGGCGGCAGAGTCGCTAGACGGAAGCCGGCCGGTGTCGAGTTTCCGCCGGAAGGTGCTGGTACACACTCCTACTAATGAAGTTATCACCTCCTATACTGTCCTTGAACGCAAGCTATCATCTCTTGGGTGGGAGAGGTATTATGATGACCCTGAGCTTCTTCAGTTCCACAAAAGTTCTACGTCCGTCGATTTGATTTCCCTCCCCAGGGATTTTAGCAAGTTCAAGTCCATGCACATGTATGACATCGTGGTGAAAAATCGTAACATGTTCGAAGTTAGAGACATGTAGTATATGATATGCAGTACTACTCAGCGTGTGCCTGTGCCTCTGTGTGTGCGTGTTTTTCATTTTTCTATTTTCTTCGGTGCTTCTATTTAGGCTTAATTACTGGGTTTAATTTGGTTGTCTAGCTAGTGATTTTGATGTATGAGTTTTGGATTTTTAGTGGAAATGTGGTTGGGATTCATGTACTTGATATATGGTGTCATATGCACTTCTGTAAATTATATATAACCGTGATTGTGAAATGAAAATTTGTGTTTCTTGTGCTGTAATTAACTCATGCTGTCATGGCTGCCAATAGACAATTGAGAGAACCTATACACGAGAAGTCATTAACTTGTAGTTCTAATTTGGTATGTTACAATTTAATTATATTCTTATACATACAGGATTGGAAGGACAATAGTTTTTGGGATGTTACGATTGTGCTATTAACTAATTGTGTTGTATACCTAACACCGAAAAAGGCTGTTGAGCACAAGATAGACAGAAAAAGTTCAAAAAAATTAATTGTATTCTGTTAGAAGGGAAATAAACGAAACCAGCTGGTTATGAAGGAAGAGAGCTTAGGAAGTTTTGGGAATTGTTCAAGTAGCAGCTAGCAATGTGATGCAGCCAGGTGTGAAGTATCCATTGAACAAATGGACAGGGTCTATCCAACATGGAAGGAAGAAATCTTGCATCTTCCTCTGCCTCTGTCTTCTTGTTTTGTGTGGTGTGCTGGCGGTGAGAGCGAAGGGCAGTAGAGAAATTACAATGATGACAAATGTTGTCAAAAGAAGAAAACAAACATCTTAATTATCAATGACAATCAAAGAAAATAATCTTAATTATCAATCTAGTATTCTTGTTGAACAGTGGATTTAACTATGATTAGGAAATTTAGGAAGAATTATTTGTGGAGGAATTTTGAACAGTTACTGAAAATGGACCTATATTAATTTTTTGTCCCTTTTTAAACCTTTTTGGACATGACTTGTCCAATCATTGTCTAAACCACTGGGGAAAAACTGGAGAAAAACCCTTGTCTAGTCAAGCTTCATCTGACTTAGCCGTATGGAGTGAATGAGATTTGATACAGTTTCTCAGTCTGCAATCAAAATTCGAAGCTAGAATCTTACCCCACTTCAAAAAGGCAGTTTAAATTAGTCCATGCCACACCATTTTGATTTTGGTAGCAAGTTAGAAATGCACAATAAGACTAATATGTAAACTCGTGTGGATAAGACTCTTGTGTACAAGTCTAAATTCCGAGAAAAAAGGGAAAAAAAATCTTCTTAAAAAAAAAAAAGGTCAGAAACTTTTGTTGATTTGGTTATTGTGTTCGGTTGAAGTCCATCCCTGTTTTGAATGGGCAGCAATATGTCACTTTACATTGAGTAGTCACTTTTTGCAAAGAAGAGAGAAGGAAATGAAGTCATAAAGAGGGGAATGGAGAAGAGAAAAGGCTACTCCTGCCCTTTGATCCTATCCACAAGATATGGGGCAAAGCAGATCTTAGTTTATCTTCTCTTGAATTTTGATGATTTGGGTGGCCATAGAGCATTTGTACTCTTGCCAATATCCCAATGCCATGCACTAATCCTTCTTTGCCCCCATTTGCTTTCTCTTTCTCAAGGAAAAGAAAATGAAAGAGATAGAAGATGCAATGCAATCTTGATGAAATGGTCTTCCATTGTTTTCATTAAATTATGGTGTCCTTTTGCCAGTGATGAATGGGAATGGATGAATTGTCTAATGGTAATAAAATTACAAGTTCAAATTTCTCCATTTTGAAATGGGTGCAATCATTACAAGTGACAATAATTGAACTAAACGATTTCAATTTCAAATATTTTAATAGTCTAATATCTTGAATATCAAAAGAATTTTTAATAAATTATATTATTTATAAACTCTGATGATCTTTTAAATATTCAAATTCTTAATTATTATTTAGATGTTTTGAAAAAAAAGGAACCGTCTCTTCTTTCTCTCCTTTTTCTTTTAACAATCCGTAAAATCAACTAAAGAAACATTAGTTTAAAGGGAGAATATTGATCAAACTTGAAGGGCAGCATTATTAGGCCACGTTCCTCTTAATAGTTGCAAGTTTCTTAGCTTACCATCGTACTCCATTTCAAACTGTTGTGGAGAAAAGAAGGTGTTTGTGAGGAAATATTCTGCCGGCGCCTACCTTAATTTCATGAGATTTGAGTCAGCTGAACATGCATATTTGGTTGTGAGAGAGAAAGTAAGTGAAAGTTCTAAATACAACCTTCAAAAAGGCGTTTGGGTAGGCAAGCCATGACTTGTGATGCTTCTGAGCAATATACTATGGATTAGGGGCCCCCCTCACTGTCTTTTTTACTTGCATTCTTATCATTTTCAATCTTAGAAGTCATGTAGATGTCTCCTTCCAAAGGGAAAAGATGGAACTTTGAAGTTTGATCAGCAAAAATGGAAGAAAGCTCACTTACATCTTGTTCATAAAATGGGGATTGGACCATGAACAGCAGAATTTGCAGAACTTTTATGACACAATCTCACATCCAAGGAAAAAGTTCGAGTCTGAATGGTATGTGCAGATCAAAATCACTTATTACCAACAACTATGTAATGGATCATTGTTTAACTCAACAAATTCTACCACATTAATGATTAAAATCTTGTTCATGGCCCTCCTTGGCTCTCCTCTCCTGGAGGCCAGGTCTGAGTCATCAAGCATCGTATCAAAATCTTAAATTTGGAGTTTTATTGCTATAAAAAATCAAATTAGAACAAAAAGCAACAAATCAATGTAATTTTTGTACAAGATTTACTAACCCAAAAAAAAAAAAAAAAAAACATAGTACAGTCTCCATCTCGACATCTCTCTGTTCGTGTTAAAATAACAGTCCTTTAGTCAATGACTCTGGTTCAATGGACTGAAGGAGATGGTAAGAAACTTCAAGGCTCATGCTGAATATAAGTTGTTGAAAAAGCTCAACTGTTGTATACTGCAGAAACTTTAGTGCTCCATGAGTAGAAGAATTGCTAGTTGGTGCAATCGAATCCATGACATATGGAGAGCCAGATTATCAGGACTAGAATTAACAAGATTCCAAGAACAATCAACTTTATCTTCATGTTTTGATACCACATCTTCCGGCGAATTTGTGTCCCTTGTTTCCTGTATTCTTGGGCCTGAAAAATGCAACAAGTTAATAAATATTCAGCAGAGACAAATGCTGATTATGATAGATAGAGCATGTTCTGGCCACGTTACTTTACCTGATTACGCAAATTTTCTGTCTTGTCAGCTAGTGTCGTCAGATTTTCCCCCCTCTCAATTGCCTGCAATACAGAGCATAATAGAGGGTTACACAAGTTACATTTATAAGGTCTAACCTGAAAACAAGTGAAATAATCAAATAAGCTTGACTTTGTAGATGATGTTGAAGATAGTACCAAACAAAATCCAGAATAACATTTTTTTCCTAATTACTATTCTACTAACACCACCATGTGGATGGACAGCTGATATTGTTTAGACATCTTACTCATCATAAACTCTACTAATGACAGTCAATTAACTGTTCTGGAAACCTCTTGCTGAGTCAATTCTGTCATGAGTTTGGACCATAGCCTCTTATACATCCAGAGAAGACTTTCATTATACCAGTCAAAAATGATAAGTCAGTAATTTTCTGCACTCCATTTATGATTGTATGTACTTGTGCACACACAACCAGTGAAGACGGAGAGGTGGGCTGGGGTTGGGGACTAACAGCGTTAATTTCCCGTAATTAATCAGGGCTCAATTACACCGCATATAGAGAGAATACAGAATGCACGAAGCACAGAATCGAAATGCTCAAAAAATATATACACACAGAATTAGAAAAATAAATTTACCTTGTCAATGTTCTCCAACATTATACTTTTAACTTCTGAAACTTGAGCCTTCACCTTTAAAAGCTTTTCAATCTCTTCAGCATGTTCAATAATGTACTTCATGTGCTCTTTCATAATTGGCCTGCATATCACATTTTCTTACGTTTTAATTAAGCTGCAAAATTTTAATTTGACCAAAGGAATCTAAATATCTCACATCATTCAAAGGCTTGGTGAGGTGAACATACCCAAACTCCTTATTGAGACTTTTGGCAGTAGCCGTATCTGCCTTTCCACCCCCATATCTTTTCATAAAGTCTGCTTTCATGCGTTCCAAAAAGGCAATGGAAACTTGCTTGCTGACAGTATCTTTGGCAACAACACAGTAAGCTGCATGCAGCGAGGAACTTGTCATTAGCCAAACACCACAATAAACAATTTGTGCTTTAGCTAAGCAATAGGATAGATTTGAATGTATAGCTATTACAATTTTATAACTACTAGTTCACTTGATCTGCCTTCACACCTTTTATCCTACAAATACTACATGAATTCTAGAGACCATGAGTATTATGCCCAGAGTCCAGCTGGATGCCATTTTTGTAGCTTCAGCACTAATTTAGTAATTTGATTCAGGGAAATTTAATAAAAGCAGACAACGTATGGCAGGAGCTTATTCCTATATGAATGAACTGACTACACATCCCAATGACACTCAGCAGACAAAACATTAAGGGATCAGCAGAAACAGGCTTCAACTTAGGCATATTGAATATTCTCCTTCCTGACATGCAACAGCATACTAGTGGATACCCAACAGCATGTAGGTGATTCTCAGCCATTCAGTTAATAACAAACGTCGATGGCCAAAAAAAAAAAAAAAAGGTTTAAACCAAACTTACAAAAAAACCCAACATATAATGAATGCAAGGTACTTGCCACACCATTGACAGCGTACTACCCACACCCATGGGGACAATTTACAAGTTCCACAAGGACAAATACCATTACATTAATGCACCATGCAAACACTATTTGAATTAAATAACAGCATGGTTGGCTAAAAGAGAAAGAATTAAATAACAGAATGCAATAAATGCGAACATATCTCATACCAATGTTAGGAAATCCAAAATATAATTTTCAAGTTAATTAAACAATGGTATATATCTAAACAAATTCCATAGTCTGTTTGCATCATAAGTACATCGGTAACCAACAGTAGATATCTAAACAAACTGTAACAAAGTTAGGTGAATTTTTCCCATAAATTAGACCAGCTCAGACAAGACCAACTCTCTTTCCATCTTAACTCTTTCAAAAAGCCTAGCATTAAGGAAGCATATGATTCTTCATAAAATTTCCCAATTTTTTACTTCATTTATTGAGAACAAATAGTTGGATTGAATTATTGAAACCTTCAGTTATATGGTTGGATAAGATTTATCCCACTAGATTCACATACAGACAGCTCTATACAAATAGGCCCAGCTACATTACATTCATAAAAACATTATCCAACATCTTGTGGTCTAGGAAACAATAAGAAAACAGAAAGTTAATTATAAAGAAATTTACACTACCCATGGTCCCATCTACAATAAACCAAATCAGGATCAAAAGATTTGCTTTTTCCTGAATCTCCCTTTGTTTTCTCAGCAGCCAAGCAGAAAACTTGACACAAACAACAAAAGAAACTCACTTTACAAGTTTTTAGCATCTAACCCAAAAAACCCAGAACCATTATACACTTCCTTCACTAGATCCAACAACTTCCACCTCTAAATCCAACAAATATTAACATGTCAATATCCATACTACTTTTGCTGCTCTAGGAGACCCAAAAATATAGAGGAATAGATTAGAGTGGAACTTACAGTAACCATCTTCAACAAGAAAGTTGAAGGTATGGTGATCGCAATTGTAAGTGAACTTGTTGTTGTTTGAGGAAGGCAGTTTCTGCAAACACTGTGCTGCAATTGCCGGAAAATTGCCGGTGAACTCTGTGTATTCGGCCAAGATCATCGTGCCTCGAGCCACGAAGCTGTAAATGAAAGATTCTTGACTCATTTTTGGCCCTGAATCAGCTGTCACGAGTTGAAGAGACAGATGATGGAAGGGAAGAAAACAGGCTTGTCTCTGTTTGGTTTCGAATATTTTAAGGCCGCGTTTGGTTTCTTACTTTGGCCCGAAGGAAGAATTTTTTTTAATTTTCATGAGAATAAATAAATTAATGAGTGAACGGCAAAGGACTTGGTGGTGGTGGTGCCATGACGGACTCCGTCAAATACAAAACAAGTCAATATAAAAGGCCAAAAATTTTCTGATAAGTCTTTTTTTTTGTCTGGCTTTCAAATAAGTCCTTCAATTTCTTTCTTTCTTTTTTATTTTATTTTTTTATGCCAATGCGCGTCAAATTAGCTCCTTATCTTCTTTCATTTGCAATAATTTCTCCAAATTAAGTGCTAAATGTAGGTAATTCTTGGTTGTCTCTAAAAAAAGGTTTACACATTAACTTATATTTAATTTAAAAAAATAAAAATAAGAAAAATGAAAGTATACGACATCTTTTCAGTTTTTTCTATTTTCCTCCCCTCTTTTCCTCTTATTTTTACTAACAAAATAGATGAATTTTCATCCCTTCCCTTTTCTCAAACTAAACATGTTATAACATTCCCTCCACTTTGAGTAAAGTTTTATAGATTGCAAAGTTGAGGTATATTTGCCAATTGCCACCAAGAAAAAAGAACTATAAGGGCTCAATTGAAAATAATAATATTTTGAGGACTTAGTTTGAGAATTTTCTTAAAAGAACTGTGAAGGAAGACATGAGGACGTTTCACCTTGAATTTATTAAAAACGGACTGGGCATGCTAGACTCTGTCAGAATCAGAAAAAAATAAAAAATAAAAATTGGGTGGGGTCTTTTTTAGTTCTAAAATTTTAATTGAAGTGAAAATGACTTTCTTAAAAATGAGTAAAGCAAAGAATATTATAATAAACAGAAAATAAGTGATTGGAGTGCAAAGCAGGGATTCGTTGGCGGCGATTTTTTGTCTTGGACAGAGACGATAAACAAGTTTAAAAACAATATTGCAAGCTTGCAGCTGTTGTTTCAGATGGTGCATGTGACTTTTTGAAGTTCAATTCTTTTCCTTTTGGTCATATTTGCATTGACATGATTCAAAATTAAGGACACAATCTCTTATCAAATTTGAAATTAAGAGTACAAACTTCAATTATTTTGAAAAGAAAATACTAAGTTCTTTGGATTAGTTAGAAATGAGAACATGATCTTATTAATAGAAAATAAAGATAATTGGAATAGAAAAATGACATTGCAAGAATTAGATTCTTTTTATTTTAATTGATAATTAAACTATGAAAATGTTATAATTATAATATTACGTGGTATTATAAACTTATAACAGATGTATTTATATATAATTGACTCTTATTATTTAATGATTTACACATGAGCTTGTATATATTAATTCAGTTAATATCACATCATATATATTTAATATCACGTTATGATTGTAAACTTATAACTCTACATAATATTGTAACTATAACATTATCGATTAAATTATTAAGTAATGTGAAATTAAGTTTAAATTGCAATTTGTGTGACATGATATGGTAAATTTTTGTCAAATTATTCTTATTTCTAATTGATGCAAAAGCATAATCTTTTTCTCAAAATGATCAAAATTTGTCCTCTTAATTTTAAAATTTCATCAAAGTTTTTATCCTCATTTTTAAGTTTAAATTATATTAAGCCTAAAGATTTAAACTTATGATGTTATAATTTTTATAATTTAACTGGTCAAATATTAAAACTTCAAGTTGACCATCAAAAAACAGAAAAGAAGCTCCAAGTTGGAAGCTTTTAAATGCAATGGCAGAGACAACATTGAAAAATGAGGATGATGTTACCTGTTTTAGAAAATTGTTTTTTAAGTCGGACAACACAATAAAAGTATAAGTTTAGATTATAAATTTATTGAATTACTTTTAATAAATTTATTTTTCGTATATGTTAATTTATTAATAATATTTTAGTAATATTAATGCTCAAATTAAACATTTAATTTATATTTTAATATAAAAAAATAAGTTCCGCATGTTTTATAAATAAAAAAAAATTTTCAATAATACCAAAGAGACTATTTTCTAGCAAAATTTAATTTTTTTTAATTTTGGTTTATATAATGAGAGATAATCATTTCGCATTTGTTATCTTATTTCATTTCATCTGTATGCCATGCAATTCAAATTTAAGATATCTTATTTTCAGTAAAAAAAAATAATCATTTAATATTTAAGTAATTAACTTAACAAAATTTAATTGAAATTTTTTTATTATTTATTTTGAGCTCAACGGCTCAACCTCCTAATTAATGATCTTGTAAGCATGCAAGCAAGTAGGCCCCATGAAGCATTGGAGGAGCTTTGTTTGTCGGTCATAAAAATCCCCCTTTCGAAGTCAGAATCCATGAGCAGTTTGCCCGCCCAAACACACCCTTAACCCCAAATTTCAAAATCAAAATTCCAAAACAAAAATGAAAAACACTTCACTTTACTCTCAATTTCTCTGATCTCCACCTGAACCCACCATCGTTTCGTCGAAGCTCATCATCATAGCAATAAAACCAAAACCCCCATTAACCATTCAGCTTCCCTCTTCCAATTTTCGCTATAATTCTCTCTCTTTAGCTCCAACCCAAATGGCAAACTCCGATTCTTCCACTCCTCCTCTCCCCGTCTCTGCCCCACTTGCTCCTGTACTCTTCCTTGTCTTTCTTTTTTTTTCTTTTTTTTTTCTTTTTTTGGATTAATTTCTTCGTGGGTTTTGGTTTTTCTTCAGTTTTTGCTTGGAAAAGTTGACAATTGATGCTCTTACTAACTTTTTTTTTTTACCTTTTTTTGGTTGATTTTGCAGAAGAAGGAGAACATTACTCCAATCGGTTCAAAGATTGCGGTATTGTTTGATTTGATTCGTTTCTTACTAAGAGCTAAGAACACGGGATGTGAAATAGCTAATATTTTCTAAAATGTTTTACCTTTTCTTCTTTTGGTTTAGGAATTGAATGAATCAAGGGCAGAGCTGCTTAATAGAATCCAAGGGTTAAAACAGGTTATTATGAAAGATATGATTTTTATTATTTGGGTTTATATAATTTTATCTAATTATGATTTCTAAGAAAGTTCCTTTTTTTTTTTTTTTTGGGTCTGTCCATTAGGATTTGCAAAACTGGAGATCAAAATTAGACACCCAAGTCAAAATCTACCGCGATGTAAGCTCTACTTGCTGTTTGTCTCTTTGTTTCTTTTTGATGCAAACATATATGTTGTTCATCTTGAAATGTGGAATAGATACTTGTTTACATATAAGGCATCTAAACTTAAATCAATTGGAGGGTTCATATGTTATTTTAAGATTAGAGTATTTCCCCATAATTGATCCATGTAAGATTTTTATGTGTTAGCCCGGTATGAATTTCACATCCAGTCATGTGGGTGTAGAACAAACATGGTTAAAAGAAAAACGGAGCTTGGGCTCTGACACTATGATAAATGGCTCTTCTTCTTTGTTTTTACTCATGGTGAGACTATCCATGCAAGAATAAGTTCTTAACATGGGGGTTACATCCACATTCATCTGCTGTCAAAGATTAGAATGATCTATGTCTTTGCCATTTAACAAAATCCTTCTAGCTTAGGGATTGGTGGATCGCAAAAATTTCAATGTGCAATAAGAATTAGAAGTTGGAACCCACCATTAGAGGCTAAAATGTTTCTGCCTTGAGCTGCATGAACTACATAATGGTAGCTGTTGAATGTTGAAGTCTGCATTATGGTTTTAGAACTTCTTGGTTGTGCATTGTACCTTTCATCTTCGTTTGATTTAATTGGAATGATTTATATGATCTTGATAACTTGGCAACGGTTACCTTGACAATGATCTATACCCTGTTATACCTGTTTAACATGGTCATGGAAATCATAACCTTGGAAGTAATCATCTTTAACTTAATCTCTGTTTTCTAAGTGGAAACATTCCTAGGCAAATATAATGACTGGAGTAATGTAACATAATTTGACATTGTTTGATCTTACCTTATATTCATCTTAAAATTATTGTATACCTCTATCCACATTTTGTAATAAAAGTTTCCTGATTTTGATACATTTCATACTAATGTGCAGGAGCTGACAGAGCTAAAGAAGACTCTTAACGTTGAAGTGGAGCAGCTCCGTTCAGTAAGTATTTCTCATATTACATTTCTCACTGTAATGGTTGCATAATTACTATTAAATATTCCATTTATGAAATCAGGAATTTCAAGAACTGAGGAATACCCTCCATCAACAACAAGAAGATGTCACTACTAGCTTAAGAAATTTGGGGGTAAGTTACCTAGATTTATTTGCCTGTTTCTTAGCTTCAATCACTTAAGAAGTCTCAGAAATTAGCATAAGCATTAAACTGAATCTTTCTGAATTTTGCAGCTGCAAGACGTATCAGAAGATGCTAAAGATGCTAAAGATGCCCACAATAACAAGGGTGAAGAGAAGGATGGGGAAGTAAATACCTCACCAGTGGAGAACAATGGCAAGGAAGCAGAGAACTAGTTGATCACCATAGAGTGGCTCTCATGCCATGCTTCCAGAGGAGATGAGCATCTTGTCAACTAGTTCACCTTTTGCTTCACAAGGGGTTAAGTTTGGAATAATTGTACTTTTCTTGCCTAGCAAATCTGTAAGAACTTATATAAATGAATCTGTGGAACGAACATCTAAATTTCAAATGCAAGCATATTATTCTTCAGCCTAATCCTGCTATTATTTATCAGAAATTTAATTTCTCTAGCAGTATAGCTTCTATAAGCTTGGAAAGAGGAAAGAATGTTGCACCTTTGCAAGCCTGCAAAGTAGATCAGTAGACTTAGCAACACAATTATAACTACATTAATCAACATACTTGATTCTTGTTTTGATTGGAAAAGAAATGATAATTCCATTTCAAGCTACCAATAAAAGAGATTGAAACATCATCAGACAAATTCAATAAAGGTGGTGAATGGATAAGCATTCATCATGGGAAGAAGAATTTGATCTTAAATAGGTACTAATTGCCAACGATTATTTTCCCACAGATATTCTTAACTTGGAATTTTCATCCAAGGAAAAAATGAGGTTTATCACTTATTTACAATTAAGGCACTCTCATGCTAATTTGTGTGCCAAAGAAAAATTAGTTTGTAGAAATATAGAGTAAGTTTCTGAATAAGCTATTATGTACAATTGAAAAATATAGGTGCTACTGCAGAGAAGAAAGCAGCAACATAAGACTCAGGCACAAGTTGATGCCTTAGAAGTGCGCTGATTGGTTCCAAGAATAATCACAATTACAGTAACATCATCATGATATTTCCTCCTCCTTCCAGCCGGAATGTTCATCAGTTCTTCCTTACTGAAACCTGCAACAGTAATTAAAATGTCAATGCCTTCAAAACCTTAGGATGATAAAGAAGTACACTCCTCTATCTTTAAAAATCCATCTGCAACTCACTAATGGACAATTTAGTATCTTTTTAGCATGCTGATATTGCTTCTCCATTTGTTATTTAGTTTTTGGGAACAAGTGATGGAAGAAGTACGAACAAAACAGAGCTAAAAGCCCTGGGGGACAAATATGTCCCTCGCATCTGTACCAGGAAATCCTTGATTCCTAAAGGAACAGACACAAACAGAACCAAAGTATAGTTTCCATTTACAATTAAACTGGAAAAGCTACATGCTCGCTATGTAAATATGAAGCAAAGCAAAACTTTCATCAATGCTTAAAGTTAATGTGGTTCTAATGAGTTGCCAGATAATAATAAAGAAATGTCTTGCAATGAAACAATAAGCTTACCTGCAGCATGGGCTGCTCTAATCACAAGCTGCTCCACTAGAAATTTTGCTGGATCACCTGAAGGGTTGCTCAAGATGTAAGAACGGACAAGCTTCACAGCCTCTTCATTGCTGAAAAAGTCGAATAAGCCATCACTCCCAGCTATAACAAAGTGATCAGATTTTGAGATCCTGTGCAATTTCAGTGATGGCTCAATAGAAACATATGGAGGGCTAATGAGATTACGAACTTGAAGAATACCCATCAGTGCATCGTTCAGATTTTTCTGAGCAGTTTAAGAAAAACAAGATTCAGTTTAGATATACTGATCAGCACAATGAAAGTTTCTAGATTTTGTTTAGGATGTAATGTGGTCAATGTTGTTCCATTAAGGAGTCAAAATAATTAAGAGAGTAAAGGAAATTAAGGGGAACTTATAACATCATTCAAACAATACCTACCTTTTTCAAGTAACCAACTCCAAAAGCACGGGTAACCTTCAATTTTCCTTTCACTTTCCCACCTATAATGCTTGTAGAGTCATCAGGATGATCATGCAAGAGTCTAGTTCTTTCAACTTCATTATCAACAGTGTGAATATCAGTAAGTTGAACAGCTTCCAATCTCTCCTTCCCACCTGTTTCAATATCTCCCCCATATGTTGCTAACACAGCTCGACTGTCACCTAGATTGAGCATATAAAGATCTTTTCCATGAAGAACCATAACCAAAACACAAGACCCTATGGAAACTAAATCAGGGCGATCCTCCATTTCCTGCTCCACCATGTACAAGAAATCATTCTCTGCCTGATTTAGAGCACGTTGGAGGCTATCAAGCACCCCCTGCCTAAATGAATCAGAAGGAATTCCCACTTCATTACAGGCATTACAATCATCAAGAATATATTGGAGAGATTCACCTGCATCCAAACCAAGACTAGATGCCCTAGTGCCATCCTGCTTCTTTTCCCAATCCAGCAAATTAAGGTAAAAGATAATAGTTTCATAAAATGTCCCAGCCAGAAAGTCAGCTGCGTCTCTTCCATTGAAGCCATCATAAATTGCACAGAAGAGCCATCCATTTTCTTCAGAACAAACAGCTTGAACCCTGTCTTCCCCAGCAGCTCCACCTGCCACTTGCACTTCCATAGCATTAAGGAAACTATCACATCTAGAAGGAGCGCTCATGGATCTTAATGAATAAGAATCACATTCAGTTGGATCATTTGCACTTGGTGGGCTGCAACTTAAGTTTGAAAGGCTGCTTTGGAGAGAAGATGATAATATATCCAACCTTGGAGAAGATGGAACCTTACGAAAGGAATTAGGAGAGTCCAGGCTAGGAAGAATCTCTTCTCCTATCAGACCATGGCAGATATTGGTGTTGGCCAACGTGGCATTTGCACTTAAGGCAGCACCAGACAGACAAGAGAAACTGCTTGTCCTTGGCAGTTTGCTTCCCGGAAGGATTTCGCACCCATTGAAAATGCGGCAAGTACTACCTTTGAGGCTATTGCATTGATAGCCAAAACTTATCTGAATCTCCCCTCCAGGATTAAATACACTTTCACCTTGCGTCATGGGGCTGAAACAGAGAAAGCATTTCCATTACTATTTTCTTGATATTGAATGAAAATAGGACAATGCATCCGCAAGATAGATCATAGAGCCCACAAAAGGGTCCTTTAAAAATCTAAAGAAAAATTACATTAACGAGATCTGTTAAATTGCAGTCATGAATATAAAAATCAAAGCTTACAATTACATCAACATAAATAGAAAATACTTATAGGGATCAAACTGTAAATTATCTATCTGCATATGCATTTTTGAAGGAAGACCTTGCTTAAGATATCTGATATCAAGACAATAACTTTGATTAACATAACAAGCAATTCTTCAAACAAATGATTTTCATTTGCTTGTAAAGCCTGGTTGTTTAAAGCAATCATCTGAATAATTTAGAAGAACAACAAAAATTAGGTCAGAAATTTGAGTCTTTGAGACCTCTCTCTTATTGCCTTACCCACAATAAAGGAAGTTTATGGGATGTAGACAATTCAAAATAATTTAACAAATCTGTTGATCAATGCACTAAACCAAGTTCTACGAGAAGTTAATAATGCTGCATGCGGGTGCAAAATAAATAGAAAACAGTGGCAAAAGACTAGATATAAGAAAGAAAAAGACAAGCAAATTCAACTAAAATTAGAGCTCAGAGATAATCAAGCCCAAGTGAAAACTATAAAGCTTGAACCTTAAAGTTCCTATCTGAGCAGTCTAAAACAAAAAAACCTAATATCGTGAAGTAAATCAACCAAACAAACAAAAGGGTGTGTACCTATGCATTCAGAAGATGAAAAAAAAAAAAGACAAAATTTAAAACAAAAACAAAGGAAACTCAAAGACGAACAGCATAGAAAGAGATAAAAAGCAAAACCCACCTCAGTTATTCGATCCTAAACCCAATTATTGAGATTGAAAACAGACCCAGAAAGAGACCTTATTCAGTGACTCTACTGAATGCAGAAAGGATGGATGACTGAGGTGCAAAGCAAAAGCACTGAAAAGAAAAGGGGGAGAAAGCAGGAGAGGAGATTTGGTGAGAGAGGGAGAATTAGTGGAGAATCTGAAAGACGAAGAAACATAAAAGGCGTTAACTTTTTTAAGGAGATTGGATGGACAGGAAAGCTCGTTGCCATATATGGAGGAATTTCTGTTTCGCTTGGTTTTGGCCTTCTCTCTTCGAAAGACGCAGATTTACCATCACACCGGTGACAGGTCATTCGGTTTTTGAGTCACAATTGAATTCTAGAAAGAAAACAAGTAGAATTACTGTTCTCTTAAAAAAAATGTGAAGAAACACTCATAATGATATACATTTATAATTTAAAAAAATATTTTATAATTTAGATTGTTTTATATTGTAACTTGTAAGGTCTTTTTTTATTTAAGAATTTATATTTTATTTGAAATAATTCATATTATAAAATATTACTTTCATAATATAATATATTAATATATAATAAAATTTTTAATAAATTTTATATATAATAATATATTTATTTATTTATTTAATATCATATCATGTATCAAGATATAATTATTTTTTATCAAGGGTCTATTTATAATATTTTATATATCTAATTATTTAATATCATATTATATTCATTTAATATCATATTATGATTATAAACTTACAATAATACATGATATTATTATAACTATTGGCATTTTGAAAATTTAAAAATGAGGACAACCTCACTTAAAATATAATTATTATTATTTGTGAAATTGTTTAAATATTTTTAATAAATTTTAATTAATTATTAATTAGTTAAAAATATTTAAATATTTTTATTATCATTTTTACCATTTTAATGGCTAGGAAAGATTGATTTTCTGCACTCCTTTCTCTTTTCTAACTCAAACGGAATTCCTTTTCATCCTTTTTGCTCCCCTTTTCTACCTAGCTCAATCTTTAGCAAATTTAACCCTTTATACTATCAAACCATTTTTGTGTACCAAGCTACACAAAACTAATCCTTAAATTAGGACAAGCTTCTAACATATAGAAATAAACTCTTTCTCACAATATAATTTTAATTTTATAGTGAAGTATACTTTAACTTGTAAAATTGAAACTCTTATCTAATATAATGACTCTACCAATGGCAATTCTTCTTCATTGATTTGAGGGGTACAATTTAAGGCTGGTTTTTGTTGGTATGGTAAATGTG
>BPVZ01000001.1:607676-619397 GCA_020521535.1 Rubroshorea leprosula | reverse complement strand
AAGCTGTAAAATAGCATGTGACCTGGAAGATTCCTCATTTGCACCTGTAGATCCTGTACTTCTAGCCGCATTGCCTCTTTCAATATATTCCTTGACAATCTGTACATCTGAAACTTCAAATTCTTGCAACCCAACAATGCAGACTTGTTGTCTCCCATCTTCTCTCATGCAAAGTTTCCTATTAGAGAATTGGTGACTCAGGATTCTATATTATAGTCTATGCAAAAAGGTTCTTTTCTGTAAAGTAAACATATGTTGGACGTAACAAGAATGCTTCTGCAAGGTCATAAGACCAATAGATTTTCACGAGCATTGCCCATCAAAAAACCAATCAGATACGATTTAAGAGAAATAGAAAGAGCAAGAAAAGACATACTTTCTATCACTGAGAAGGTCAAAGAGTTTTCCACCATATATTTCAAAAAAGCTAAGCCACAGTTTAAATCTCTGATTACGATAAACTGGCTGATGCAACAATCTAACAAGGTCTTCTACAGCCCTGAGAGGTAATGGCTGCATTGTGAATGTCTTACCACTACCTGAAAAAAAAAAAGGGCATAATTATCAGTATTCAACCATAAACAGCAACGTAGGAGAAACACTCACCAGAAATGGTGAAAATACAAAAATGGAAACGACGAGGTGATTCTGCTGAAAGATAGGAACTACAGGAAAAACAAAAGTGAAAATAATTTCATTAATATTATATAATATCTCAATGTTGAAACAGATTCTCCTTCACTCATTAAGATTCTAGACTTCCTAACCATTTCTGTGTTTTGATGCATTTGACACTTCCAAATGCCTCTGAATGTGCATGCCTGCTGGTATAAAATTTTCTCATCAATCTTAATCAGGCACAGGAAATTTCTGATTTTGAATGCTAGTTAATGTGATTTAATTTCAGGAACCATTTTACCTAGCAGTCTCTATAAAACTTTAAAAACACACATAAAATTGTGCTCCCCCATGCATGTGCACTTAGACTCAAACAAACACTATAACCATGCAATAACAACAGAAGTTGACCCTTTTTCTTTTAGCTGATCAAACAAGACAGGAGTTGACTATTTACATCTCATTTTTTTCACAAATATTAGAATGTGATTTCTTAAACAAAAAGTAGAAAGAGAAATTTGTTATTAGAACACTTCAGATTCTGAGCATGATTTATCCCTGTTGTTCTTAAACTAAAAAAAAAAAATAAAGTGCAAAGATCAATGTAAATTGAATTTACCCTCGTAACCACCATCGAAAGGGATGAGCAACTAAAAGTAGAAATACAAGGATTAAAGAGATGTAAGTGTGTATGTATGTGAATGCATTCCAGAGAGAGCACAGCAGGACTTTTGACCCTGTTATGTCTAAATATAATTCTACTACACATTGAGGAATCATCAGCAATTCAACAATCTCAACAAATAATAATTTAAATAGAAATAAAAGGATGTGAAACTTAGAAGCATCAGTGCATGCTTGTTTTAAAGCTGTAATTCACTCCACAATTGTCTATGCTATTGGCAAGGAGAGGAAAAATTCAGTCTCCATCCACCTGTTTGACCATAAGCAAAGCAGGTGGCTTTTGTTCGCTGAAAAATGGTAGGAATAATTGGCTCCACAGTTACCCGATATACCTGTTTAAGCAAATGCAGTTGTATTTTATTATTAGTAAATGAATATACATTGGGATTTGGATAGAAACCCCTGTCAATTAAGGCAACAGTAAGACAACAGAAGTTAACTTAAAGCTCTGCAGAAGTGTTACCTCATCATTAGTAACGTTCTCATCCAGGACAGCATCAAAACAGAACTCGTGCTTCTCGACATATGCTGTCAAGTCCACCTTTCACATCAAAACCAAAGGCTTTCAACTCGATAAAAGAAAGGGAAAGATAAGAGCACTAAACTAAATAACAAGCCAGCATTGAGTACTTAAATAAAAAGAATCTAATTTGCATAGTTCCTGTGAAAGATAGAACACAAACCTTTAGCTTGGGTTCATGGACGCTTAATGAATTGTCAGAGACTGTCACAATATCATCCTCCTTCCGAGCAAGCTCCTTCTTGTTTAAGGGTCTTTTACGTACCTTAGAAAAGATATACGATAAACATTTAGCTTTCCTAGAATTTGAAGAAAGAAGATATTGAATTATGCACAAGGATATAACCATAAAGTGACTCCATGAGCAATGAAACACAAAATTTCCCAAATCAATTTAAGGAATGGAACAGATACTAAAGTCACAAAAAAGGAAATCTATTTATCATGTCTACCATTCAAAGTGTTGCTACACCAATTCTCATTCATTACTAACTTAATTAGATAAATCATCAGTGCTGACGGGCCAAAAGCATATGTGTTTAAAAATTTTCTCAGTGAAAAAAAAGAAAAAAGAAAAAAGAAGAAGCTGTTCAGTGCATATTTAAGTCATTAAGTTGTTTTGGCTTAATGCTTGTCATCAGAGGGGCTCAAGGTACTATTTTAGCTCTCTCTTGCACAAAGAAGATCTATTGCCCAGTTAATATTAAGGGGTTTTGCAAACACTCCCAAATTAGTCACATGACATGTGGGACATGAATTGCAATAAAGTCATCAATTTCAGTAATCCCATTGATAAAAGAGCAGCAATAGATATTTGATAACCATAAGTAATAATCACTTCTTTCTTGACAAAAGAAACAATATTTGAATTCATAATGGTTTAAATAACACCTAAAGAATCAACATTCCTGGGCAAGTACAGAAACACCGCCTATAAAACCAACATACCACAACTTTAATCTTTGCCACATTGTTTTCTCTTGTGCTGTTCTCCTTTTCATTTGTAGAGAAGGATGGAACAGAGGAATCTGTATCATTTAGCTCCTTTTTCTGCAGGCCAGTTGTCACACTAAATTCATTTTCAAAAGCTTTTGTAATATCAGGCATGAATGGCAATGATTCAAAGGACTCTGGGATGACATGCTGCAAACAGATCAGATCAAACAGTAGTTAAGAAAGGAAACTTTAATATCCAAGATTAACAATATGAAAGAAATCTAAAACTATCATCAAATAAAAGGGCAAAAAGTTTCTTTTTTTATTAGGGCCAAATTATATTCATTAGACAACATGGAGAGGAGAATAATACTACATTATCAAAAGAAATGTTCAACAAACCTAAATAAAAAACTAATATGTTTTAATTGTTGTAGACAATTCTGTACATTAGCCCATAGTCTAGAAGAAGCAAGGGCATCTCCATGGACTGGCATGTAAAATTTCCAAACAACATCCATCAACTTAATCTTATTTCTAGATAAAGCTTTTCCTTTCTTTGAATGAAGTCAAATGTCATCAAAAAAGGAATGCCACACAAAAACTTCAAGGGATCAGACAATACAGCATCGTCCACCCAAGTTAGGTGTGGCGTGTCCAACCATACCTCAGATAAAAGCTCTGTGTCGTCCATGGCATGAAGATCCAAAAGCCCAGCCCCGAAATCCCCCCTAAACTCTGGAGAATAAAAGCCATCAGATGCAGCTGCGCCTCCTGAATTCTGGGCAGTTGGCGTGAATGGCTCAGACCCAGAATCCCCATTAAAATTGAGGTTCCTCATTAGTTTGAATAATCTCTGCTTCTCTTCAGCAGATTGAGCTCCATAACCCTTATAATGCGCAAACCCATTTAATATGTAAAAAAACCGCATATAAAAGTATTCAGGTTCCAAACATTTCATCAAAAAAAGAAAATAGACATCTCAATGAAACAGTGGAAAAGAATGATCACTTAACCATGAGCTAATATTTCTTAAAAAGTACAACAACCTAATTGTTGAAACTAGAAATTAACTCCCAAGAGAGAGAAACTGCACGCATTCTCATCTAGCCGAAAATCAACAACCTAAAACCTTGTGTTAATTACAAGAAAATAGGAGAGACCATACCTGCATAAGCAGATTGGGAAGAAGGCGATGATCAATACCGGTAGAAGCCAAGGGAGAAGCCAGATGCTGCAAACCCGCAGACTGCAGCCACCGCGCCATTACAGCATCGCCAGCGTCACTTGAAGGACCCGCATTGTGCAGCGACCCACCACCGGCATGATCAAAGAGCGTGGTGGCCGCTGCACTGCTCTGCTGCATCTGGCCACCCATGTGGCGCTGAGATCGCCTTTGCGGAGCCAATTTTCAAGATCTAATTATCCACACTAAAAACACACCCACCCAAAAATTATCAAAACACAAAACCAAACTACAGAAAAAGAACAAACAGAAATACAACATCATAAACTACTCACAAGGAGGGGAAAATTCGAATCCAGAACAGAACATGAAAGTAAGTCCTCCAAAATGTGAGTTAAATCCTCCAATACCGAAAACTCATTCACTCAATAAAAGTTATATGAAAATCGGAAGAACATCTACGTTAGCAACAACAAGATGATCTCCGCTAAGAGAATCACCGGAACGGAGGTGGCGATCGAGATCTACGTCCGCAAATTCAGCAAAAACGAAAATCGCGAAATCGCGATTGGGATATTATGGAGAAAGGATTGAAGAAATCCCAAAAAGAGAAACCCTTCCCTTTGTATCGCCGGTTTTGATTCACCGTTCACGGCAGGAAATGCACAATGCGGAGGTTTGAGAAAGGGAGCTGGCTTCACGAGAGCAAAAAGTGATGAATGATGATATAATAATTATAAACAACCATAATATAATTTTTGTGAAAGAAAAAATAGAAAGATTTTTTTTATCATAAAAAATTTTTTTAGTTCCACTTTAGGAAAAAAAAAATTGTAAAATAATTTAAATATTTTTAATAAATTTTTATATAAATTAATTCATTAATAATAAAATAATGATAAAAACGATAAAAATTTAAAATAAAAAATTAAGATTGATAATTGACATATATTATATCATTTAAGGCATTTAATATTATATATCTTTAAAAAAATTAATTATTAAATAATATTAATATTACTTTTTAATATTTTAAATAACTTAATTTATGTTATTTTTCAACGTTAAATTTTTATCTTATTTATTATTATTATTATTATTAATATTTAAGCTTTTTTTTATATATTATGCACTTTGGACCAACGGGATAAGTTAATTTTTAATATGCATCCCTCGATCCAAGAGCTAAGACGGTGAATCCTCCCACGTTAATTTGTAATCCTGTTCAAAACAGCCCTTTTATATATTTTATAAACTGTGAAAATAATCTCTCTTTATTTTTTTTGTTCTCTTATGAATTTAAAAAACAGTTAACACACCAATCTAATTAAAAATACAAAAACATAGTTGTACTTAATAAATAAGAGCTCATAAGAATTCATTAATGATTTTTCGTCCTTTGTTTTTGCCCCAAATTGATTTATAAATGCAGCTTGCGCTGAAAAAAAAAAATCGTTCCAGAAGAGATTAAATTGTAACAAGTAATTATAATTTATGGGTGAGACCATATATTTTTGAAAACTACCATCACCCTTACTTGGCCTTGACATTCACTTTAAGTCTTGATTAAATAATTGTAAACTGTTAACTCAAAGTGGGTAAAATTAAGTTTTGGTTGTTGTGAAAATGACTCATAAGAGATCTGGTATAACGGGATATTATTTTTGGAAACATAAATGTTAGGAGGGTGCCAGTGGTTTCCAGATGATGTTTGGTTTGGAGGCAAAATCCATGTGACTCCCATGCTGATGGTTTGATAATCATGTTGGCTTAGACAGGGCCCCCTACATTTCTGCTATGTTTGGCTCTGAAACTCATGCTACCACCAGTATCTATCTAGCTCATTACAAGAAAATGGGTGATGTTATTATCCCCATTAATTTTGTTATAATTACTAATTTATTATCAATTTTATTTATAATTTTTTAAATAATTAATTATAATATTTAAAAACATTAATTTATAAATTAACTTTATTATAATATTTAGAATATATATTTTAAATTGATTTTAATCTAATAAATAATAAATATTACTGTAATTATTTTATTAGTTATCAATTATTTTTAATAATCATAATAAGATAAAATTAATGACAAATTGGTTGTCTAACAAAATTAGTAGTAGTGGCAATAATTATTCTGTTAAGTAATTACTTTTAGTTTTACAATCGTGATATTATCTTTTATATCTCATGTAAATTAATATATATCTATTTTTTTTATGTTGTAAAAATTGTATGCGTTCCTGTTTATCTTTCAAATTAGGATGATATTTTTGAGGGTGAATTGTGTAGGTCAGGGGTGGGCCATGTGAAGAAGAAGAAGAATTAAGAAATCTAGAAGAAGAAGAATTAAGAAGTCTAGTTTGATGAATCACAAAGTGGGGGCAAAGGGAAACTAAAGATCCCTTTTCAATATGGCCTAACGCTATCATGACTTGAAGCTCACTTCTTTTAATTAAAGTCTTTCCTTTAACTTAAAGCAATAACAGGGGGTGGGAGATCCAGCTAATTAGACGCTAAATTTTGAATTAAACTTGATAATTCTTCATCAAATTAGCTGTTGCAGTCCTCACTGTTCGTATGTCCTTTGCATTTTGGTAATTGTAATCATCTCCTCTTTTTTAGTGGGTTTTATGCCAACAAGTTGTTATGAGTTAAGAACTGGAAATTGGGATCCATCACTTGCTCTTAAATTATGACTATTATTTCATTAAGTAGAATAATCTGAATATGAAATGTGGTATCTTTAAATCTGTGAATTAAACTTTTACTTTTAAAAGATTTTTTAGCATAAGAAGTTAATAGTTGCAAATAATAATATTTGGATTAAAAATAATTATAATTCTTAATCAACAAATAATAATTATCTATATATTTAAATTATTATAATATATTTGATTTGAGGAGGATGAAAAAGAGTAACATTCTTTCATTTCCCTCCCTTCCACTTATTCATAAACGAAGAAACTAAAAAAATAAAAATTATTTGAATAAATGAATGAATTAAAAATAAATAAAATAAAGAACTCTACTTCTCTTTCCTTCCTCAAACCAAATATGCAATTTAGCCAAACATTCTAAAATTTAAATATCTAAATATTGATTGAAAAAATATTATTACATTGATGTTCTCAAAAAAAAAAATTTATATTTTGTAATTTAAATTATTTTAAATTATAAAACGAGAATAATGTGGAATATCCCGTTACGTACACTTTTTTTATTTTAAAAAAATAAAATAAAATAAAATTCTGGATCTGCCTCAAAACTGCCATTACAGTCCAGCATTGAATCACGTGAGTACAGTGACAGGAGTCAATGGGTAACGAGCATGTCTCAACCATTCATTTCACCAAACCGAGTCCATAGCCGCAAACACCGCCCCCGGATTGCGCGCTTTGTACACTGAACTGTCAGTGCTGCTTCAAACTTGAGAATCTTCAAGCAAGTGACTCCCATTTCGATTTTCCTCAGTTTTCGTGTGTTGTGATGAAAGAGAGAGTGCGTGTGAAAAACAGACAACGCCGGTAACAAGCAAGGTCAAGGGGAGAAAACCCAAAATTCTGGTGGCTCTTGCCGAGACTGGAATGAATTCTGGTTCGTTTATTTACTCCGTTTGGCGCTGGTACCAATGAGCACATGGCACAGTTTCACTTAAACAAGCAATGCAACATTGGGGTGTTCTGGTTGTCTGGTTTTGATGATTGAATCCTTGTCCATGAATTCCTTGTTAATAAGGACAATTTCATTCTTTGCTACCAAATTTACTGATCTTTGATTGTCAGTGATTCGTTGAAACCATGCATCAAATCCTGCTGGGATTGGGGTCAATTATGAATTGGCAGCATTGAAACACGTTTACAATGACCATGCATTATCAAATCTGAATCAATTCAGACTCAAATCAATTCATGTTATAAAGTCGGAAAAAAAGGACTTATCAGGAGTAGCATCGAACCAGATTCTTTTGTATGTTCAAAATGGTAGCATGTGACAGATTCTTCCCTTACAGTATGCAAGAATTCTCCCTCAAACTGATATTTAATCCAACTCATCAATAATATAAATAGATCAAACAGTTGAATTATTTGGTAAGTTAAACAAATCATTAAAACCACGTAAGAGTCGAAAACATATCATAACCACCAAACAATTAAAAGCCAAAAAGGCAAGAAATTAGGCCTTCAGTCACACAAGCACATTAAAGAAAACTAAGACAGTAATCAAACAGAACTATAAAGGATGCCAGTCCTTGACATGTGGTGCTGCCTTCTTAGCACTTGATCTCCTTCAATGCATGACCAAAGTACAAAAATGTTGGGTCTGTAGCACCATCCTTGTAGTAAGCAAACACAATACAAGCATCATCTTGCATGCTCTCACCAACGAAACTGTGACAAACCAAGCACATACTTAAGTTCTTTCTCCACAACTTAAACTTATAATGGTAGAAGCAAGAAACACAAAATGTAAAACTCACAGTTGAAGGTCGCTGAGCTTTGAAATCAAGAACTTTACTGCTGGCTCAACGTTCTTCTTGAAGTTCTCTTGGTCCTCACCCTCCAACTTATCTGTCAATCTCTTGACAAATTTCTTAACGTAGGCCATAAAACCCTTCTTGTCAAAAGGTGGTTGCTCCTGTAGGCAAGCAATAGGGAAGAGCTCATCACAACATTTTCCAAAACAGCAAGTTGGTTAAAACCAGACTTACAGACAGACAAACAAACCTGAAGCCTGAAGGTATCAACAATGTCAACAACCTTCACAGCCTGGTCATCAACACCCTCATCCTCCCCACCACCTTCAGCAGAGGGATTTGCACCAATATCTACATCAACTGCGCCTTTAACAACCCACTACATGAAGGCATAAAAATCATTTAAAGCTAAACAATTTCAATATACCTACTACATGAAACTTCAAAGAACAATAATATAACAAAAACTAACCTTTCCCTCAACTTCCCAGAGAACTCCACCAAAAAGTTCCTTGTATGGGAATGAGTCAGAAAGAAGCTCATCACCTGAAATTCATGAACAAAGCTGTTCACTAAAAGAGCATGGACTAAGAACTTAGTTTTCTTTCAATCTGTTCGCAAGATATTAACATCTATTCTAAAATTTCGGATTTTGACTTCAACAAGTTCTTTTTCACTAGGTTGCAAGCAACCACGAAATCAAAAGAAGAAGAAAAAAAGACAGTACTATTATCAAAGATTCCAACTTTCTTCAATCAACTTCAAATAAAGGCATAATAATCAAAACCCATCAAGGATTGACAACAGATCTAATTAAAACACAACACGAACCATAGAAAAATTATTCAAACACAGATATCCAAGGAGATGTTCAAATCGAAATTAGAAGATTAAGAGAAAGTTACCGGTAAGGAGATCCTGGTAAACCAACATGGCTGCGGAAAATCTCTCTCCCGAGGAAAATCAAATCTAAAAAGGTTAAAGCGAGCAGGTGAGAGAGACGCAGCAACGCGATGAGAGCGAGAGAGGGATCAAGAAAGAGCTGAGAGCTCGTCTATATCGTCGAGGGTTTTGGACTTTGCCCTCGAAGCGTGCGGTTTGTTACCAAAACTGCACCGTACTTTCTAGTTAATGCCCGGAGAGTCCTTTTCCTAACCAGATTGGAAATCTCCTGTGTTTGGAAGTAGGGGGGGTTTTGTGATTGGATTGGAGAAGGTTTTTTTTTAAGAGAATAATATGAGTTATGAGGGAGCATTAAGTAGGCATAAAATTACACTAGGGTCAGGGGAATTTACATCCCAACACATCAACATTAATTAAGATGCATCAAGAGTCAATCAAAATGTTGTGACCCATAGCTATAAGTCGATATGCACACATACTAATTTCTCTAAGGACGGGTTGAAGACATGTGAATTGTGGTTTGGGAAAGTCGCCCTCGTTATTCCCTTCCTAGTCCTTATAGTTTGTTTTTTTAAGACTTTTATCTATGAATTAATTTGGATTGCAAAACAGGTGGATTATAGTCTATAGAGCTATCTTTGATTTAAAAAGCTCACCCTATTTACAAAACCCTTTTTGTTATATCAATTTGTTTCACTAAATGAAAGTTTTATGGGTTATGTAAATTGTCTTATTTATCAGTTTCATATAAAATTTTATCTTTAAAAATGTCAAGTGTGATTCATTAAAATTATTTGTATTCAAGCAGTGTTGGAGAGTTTTGAACTTACATATTTTTAGCATGACTCAAATGTTTTTTATACATTTGAATCAAACTTAATTCGATAACCTTATTTACAGTACTTTTCGCATGACTTTTTATAATTTATGTGTTTGATAAATAATTCATTTTTATTTTTTCAGAAAAGTATACAAAAGTTATTTTATACAAAATTAATAAAACTCATAAATAATTTAATAAAGTTTCCAAATTATTTTTCATACATTTTATGTTAAATTATTAATAAATTTAATTTTAAATAATAATATATCTAATTGAATAATTTTACGATAGATAATTGTTTTAAAATATAATCACCAAATACTAAAATACTTTTTGTAATAATATAACACAATACTTCTAACTATTAGAGTTACAGAATAGTACCAGATACCATTGTCAAACTAATCCTCAATCTTAGTAAGTTTGATTTTTCTTCTTTTCCTTCTCTTACTCTTTCTTCCCTTTCTCATCTCATCTAGTTTCTCAGTTTTCCTTTTCCTCCAATTTTCTTTCAATTTTCTAGTACCCAATAAACCCGTTTTACTTGTAAATTCCTAGTCGGTGTAGTGATTTCCAGGTTTCTTTTTATTTTTCTTGGCTTCCCGTTTTCCTTTTGTGAATGGTAGTAACTTCTTTTAAAAATAGCGGTGTGATATATTTATTACCTTTGTTTAATATTGATATGATGTTGATCTAACCTAAGAATTTCTTTAATTGTGTAGATATTGTCCTCCGACAAGATATTATGAACAAATTTAGTTTAGTTTAAAAAAATTATAATGTATCAAGAAAAACACTTGATTTAATATTTAAACTTTAAAATTAAAATAAATAAATAAATAATGGTCACAACTCAAATGCCTAAAAAATACTCAACTTTTAACATCCTTGAGGAGCAATCTGAAAGAAGAACCAAAAAGGCCCAATTAAAAATAATTTTGAGCCTTATTTCAATTTCACAAGTATACTTTCTCCAAAAAGGCTCAAAAGTTCTCAATTTTTGGAAAAACTGCAAAAAATTGTCTTGCACACGCCTCAGCTTACCTTCATCACCTCAAACTCTTCGAAGTTCAAATCTTTTATTTGACACCTCTGTCTTCTTCATCGATAGCTCCAAGCATTGATATATATTCATATTCCAGCAAGCAACGATGTTGATCAAATTTTGTTAACGCATTTTAACATTATCCCAACCACAAAAAATATTAACCAAAAATCATATGTACCATGATAAACTATTTTTTTTTTTATTTTGATTGTTTAATGAGAGACAATTATCTCTCATCCCTTATCTCATCCCTTATCTCATCTATTATCCCACCATACCCATATGCCATATGATTCAAATTTAATATTTTTTATTTTCAATAAAAGGAGATGACCATTGAACTCCTTAGGTTGTTTGCATACCATGATAAATTATAAAATCATATATTCTTTAATATTTTATAAGAAACTAAAATTATAACGGTTCAAACATTTTATATTCTTTACATTTATAAATCATATTTTATATGTTAACTAAAATTTTTAATCATGCTGCGTACAGTTTAGTATGGTACATTGTAAT
>BPVZ01000001.1:512442-531043 GCA_020521535.1 Rubroshorea leprosula | reverse complement strand
GTGTGATCAAAATGAAAACTAAAATTTGTTGGTTTCAACTTGAGTATCCTCAATTCAGCTTGCATGGGAATGTTTGGTTTGGAGTTTCGTTAATAACTATTAATTGTTAGTTTTAATCAAATAAGTTAAATATTTTTAATTATAAATAACAGTAATCATTAATTATTAAATATCAACTATTAACTATTAACTATATTTAAATAGTTAATTCAAACATCCATTAAAACAGCACTTGGCCCTTGAGACCTAGTGGCAATAGCCATCCCGGTGCATTCCCCTTCCCCAGGCTGGGTTCGAAACCCGTCCCTTGCAAATATGTTCAAAAAAAAAAAAAAATCCATTAAAACAAATTCTTTTTTGATTTATTAAAAATAATCCATTCACTTCAAAACTAGAGAATTTTTAAAAAACTATGCCTTCATTGGTATCTTTAAGCAAATAAAAACTAAATTTTAATGACTAATGTAGTTTAGCCTCTTGAATTTCCGGGGATTAGATTATTGGATACAGGCCAAATTTTGGATCTGGTAATTGGTCTTATTGGGCTCATGTTGGGCCCGAGGAAAGCCCAAATCGAACTTTTCCCGCGCAAAATACAGAGCGACTGAGCGAGAAAACCTCAAGGGAAGGGAGAGACGTGGAAAGTCGCAATCCGTCACCGCCATGACCATCGGTGAAGAACAGCGGCAGCGAGAATCACCCTCGCCGGTGACCTTGAACGACGCCGAAATCGTGCATTTAGCTCAGCGGCAGCAGCAGCAGCAACAACACCATTATCACCAGCAAACCACCCATTCTCTCCCCGAATTTCTCCTCTCCCCGAAGTCCCACAAAACCCTCTTATCCTTTCTCCACGCCCGGGCCTCCTCCCCCTCCCCCTCCGCCGCCGTCCATGAATACGTCGTCTCTCTTCTCTCTCTTATCTCTGCCTCTCCCCAGACCCCCTCTATCTATCCCCTCCTCTCCTCCCTCCTCCTATCCTATACCCATATCTTCCCTTCGCTTCCCCATGACCAAAATTCCCTCAAAACCATTAATTTCTTCAACACCCTCTTGAATTATGTACCCACTAAGGAGCTTCAATCTGTTGTTGATTCTATTTTGTCAAGTTTGGGTGAAATCGTGAATCTTGATGACGCCCAGCTGCTCGATCTTTTTCCTAGGTGTTTGGATATCATACGCACTGCGGAGGACGTTGAGAGAGGCAGGGATTACGTCAATTCCGTCGTGAACAAGATGATTGAGGGTGAATGGTCAAAAGGGTTGTTGGTGAAAATGGTTTCAATTGTGAAGGAATTTGGGTTTCTTGATAAGGGGGAAAGGAAGGAGTTTTTGGGGAAGATTTTTATGGGGATGAAGAATGTGGATTTGCAGGATTTGCCTTGGCTTGCATACCAGTTGCTGGTTTTGGCATCTAAAGGGTTCAATAAGAGGGAGGTGATTGAAGGGATTGTATGGTTTTTTGGGTCCAAAATGGGGTCCAAAATGACATCTACAGTTAGGCAGATTGAAGGGACTGTGTTACTTCATGTGAATTTCGCTGTGAAGCAGGATCCTTCTCTGGGCCAAGAGGTTTTAGGGTTACTGAAATCTGACCTTAGAGCCTTTAATCATTTTATGGTGGCTGTTTTATTATCAGTTTCGAGAGTACGGAGGTTCAGTGAAAGCTCATTTGGTATTTTGAAAATGGCAGTATTTACTGCTTACCGGGACTACAAAATTGCCAGGTAAGGAAGGTTGCTTAGAATGTCCCTGTATATCTATTTATTATTAAATCTTTAGAAGCTTAATATGTTGTGAATTAGTTGTGTTTCATTGGTGGTTATGGGTTTCGTTGCTTTCAATGGCGACTTTATTCTTGTAGGATATTTTACATATAAGATCTTAAGTTTGGCTGACATGGAGAAGATAGAGCCTAGTAATTAACTTGAGTGCTGTGTTTGTCTTGTTAAGCTAGGGGGCTTAAAGATCACAATGGATGACCTGATGTTCCTTTATTTGGGTTATAATATTTAGCTCAATAACTATTAAAGAAAACCTAAACAGTCAAGTGTCTGTTCCAATTATCAGAGCCTCTTATGATATACTGTGTCACAGAAGAAGGGGGTAACATCCACTTGAAACTCAGGTAGCCATGTTTTGAGGCCAGCAGGTGTGGGTTTGATCATTGATCCTTAGTTTCAATCATGGTGCATCCTCTTGTACCAAAAAGAATGTATTTAATACTAGCAGGGTGGTGTTCAGTTACACTTTCAGGAGTATGTGAATTGTTTTCCTCTGTGTATATAATATTCTAACTTGATGGTGATTGCTTGCTCACTTTTAGAGACTGTAAGTGGATACCAGATGATCAGAAGGAAGATTATCTGCAGAATGTCAAAGTTGTGGAGAAGTCTGTGTTAAGAGCTGTAATTCTCTTCTGTGCCTTGTTTGTGATCCCAGCACATGCATGATAAGATAATTTGATTTTCATTATTTACTATTTTCTGGTGTTTAGGTAAATGAAAGCAACTACGGAAGGGAGCATATCATTCCCAGCATTGTTCAATTTGGCTTTGTCTTGCTAGAATCGGTGGAAGAGAGCAAGTGCAAAGATCTCTGCATATCTGATGGTCTCCTTGGCATTGAAGAGCTTGGTATTCAAATGTTGAAAACTCTATTTGAGATTCATGATATGGCAAGAAATGAGGTTTGTTTAACCCTGCAATTATAAAATAATCTTTTGGTAATTTTTTAAAAATGTTCTCAGACCATTTTTAACAATGAGAGAAAAAAGAAAAAGGGAGATTAAATAATCAAACTTTTCAATGAGTCTTCTTGCTTTTCTTCATTTTAATATCAGAAAATTTATTTATTTTCTGCTTCAGAGTTGGTAAAATAAGGAATTCAGTATTTTTTATTTGAACATGCAAAATTAATTGATTTGGTTATCCTTTCACAGATTATTGACCAATGCAAGTTCCGTATTCTTTCATTGAAGTCAGAGCAGAGTAGGCCAATCATAAGGCAACAACACTGCTCCCTTTCCTTTCTTCTCTTTATGGAAAATGATGAATGCCCCATTACCTATTCTAAATTTCTGATAATTTTTTAACACTTAGTTTCAATGTACAGGTTGCTAAGTTTTTTGATTCAGAGTTATCCTTACCCAATGTTGGAATATATCTCTCATCTCAAGGAACTGTTGGATTATTTTACTTTCATGGATAATAAGGTTGCCTCTAATCTTGTTAATGCTCTATTGCCTCTCACCAGACTCAGTCGTGATCTTCAGGTAAATACCTTCTTATGTTTAATTTAATAAGCTATTGCTATTTGCTCTTGTAGGGAGTTTAACAATGTACAATAGCATTTGATGTTTCATACATTTGTTTCTATCACTGTAAGTGAATCACAATCACTAAAATGGATGAAAGAAACAAAGTATTTATAATAGAGGGTGAAAATATCAGTTGTATAGATTTTTGATTAATAATCTGCAACTTGAGCATCAATTTGAAGTTACAAATGTTTCTTTTTTAAGTTTTAACCTTCAGTCAAGTTAAAATTTTAAAATCTGAAAACTTTGCATCCTTTTTATGAATATTTTCTTTTACATTTTCAGGATTACTGTGTTTTAGTTGTGCGTAAGGCTATGTTTAGACGAGAAGATACAGTCCGTCTGGCAGCAACCAATGCTATTATTGATCTTATAATGGCAGAGAAACAGTTTAAGAAAGATGGCTCATTTTCTTTCCAAGACTCATCAAGTCAAGCCAGTGGCAGCCAGCAAGCCGAGATACCATGGAGCACGGGGAGAAATCTATTTCAAGAGCTTAGTGGCTTGCTGCAGAGATGTCTTCATCAGCAGGTTGTTTCTTTTTATGTGTTTCTTTTTCTTTCTTTCTTCTTCCTTTTTTGTATCCCCTTTGTTCTCAACCTTCTTTATTCCGCACCATTTTTTCTTTCTTCTGAACAAAGCTTGTAAGTGCTGTTATTTTGCCGTACTTAGGCAAAGGTTAAAGAAGCCGTGTATCAAGGACTGGTAAAGCTTGTTTTGATGGATCCATCAACTGGAGGTCTTGTTCTAGATTTTCTCGTACCTCATTTCCATCGATTTTTCAAAGAGGTATACCGTATAATACTTCAAGATAGCATTAAGCTCATATTGAACTTGTTTTTGACATACTAAGCTCTCATGTTGTAATAGCTGAATAAGATTATGCCATTTTTCATGGCAAGGGAACCCATACTGTTATGTACATCATGATTCTTACAATTAGTAACTAGGTGTATACAGAAGTTACTAGGTTCTATACTCATTGATGTTGCATAAACCACTATGGTAACAGGATGCAGATGTCCAACTTGGGGTGAGCAATTGTGTTAAGTCTGAATGTGGCACAGTACTTGTTGAGGAGCCCTTAGATTGTCTTTTATCTTGCATCTCTTGGATTTTAATCCTTCAGACACGTGGTAAAACTGATCAGCCATCAGATTCTGTGTGGACTTGTTTTGGTTTCTCCCTTTCACAAGAGAATGAGGTATGTTACATAAAGAAAAAATATTAAGAATAAAACCATGATGTGGAATATATGCAATCCTTGCTTAAGAACAAGAATCCAGTTGGTTAAATATGATGTCTCTCTTGCATGATGATTATGAGACTACCGCAGGCAGGAAGAAACTTGTCTGAAGAGTCATTTTCTAGTGCTTTATTGAAGATCCGGAAGTTGCTAAGAAAGGGAAACCTGGAAGGTTTGTAACATTTGTTATGAAATTGTGTTTATTACATCTTTTGGTTAGAATCTTAAGAAATTGATGAAAGGAAAAGATGGTCTTCTAATCACATGATTTATTTCAGGAATCCTGTGCTTGAACTTACACCTTTTTTTGTTGATTTAAGGGTAGGTGCTTCTTACTAGTTTCTATTGTTTTGATCTTGGATCAGAAATTCTTGGTCACAGCCAGGATGCAGGCTCTGCAGCTCTTCATGAAGAGAAAAGAAAATCTTCTGCGTTGATTTTATTGGGAATTGTTGAAGTGGTTTTGAATGTCATTGCTACTGAGTCAGAGAAAGTGACCGGGACAAATAAGGTGGAACTTGAAAAGGAGCTTATTGAGTTTGTGGATCTTCATGAGACTTTGGTAAAGGATGCCCGTAAATCAAGGCAGAGTAATGCAAACAAAAAATTGAAAACAGCTGCTAGTCAAAAACAAGATAGCATTGGTTCCAGTAATTCCAAATCAATTCAGGAGAGAATTTCTTTCTTGGCAACTTCAAGTATCTATCAGTTTTTGCAGATAGCTCTAAAGCTGTGCACCACTGAAGGCTGCAGTAATGCTGCAGCTTCGCAGAACAACAATAGCCAATCATCTGACAAGACATCAAAATGCTCTACGTTTGTTCATTTTGTTTTGGTAGCTTCCCTTCATCATATAAAATCTTCAGCAACTTTTAAAAAGGAAGATCCACTCAAGATGTTAGTCTATGGGGAAATCAAGACACTGGGCCCCCTTCTGCTAAAATTAGTCTTTCTGCTCAAATCAGGGCCAAAGGTTATGACAAGTCAGAAGAAAAAGGAAATTAAGGGGAAGAAAGATGTTGAGGACAGAAAAGAACTTCTCCATCTAGCACTGATTTGTTTGAAGGAGATGATCACGATAAGTTTATATGATTCATGCTTAACTGGATTGGTTGAAAATCTATTGTCAGTTTCTGAACTTGAGCATGCTGGTCTGGACACTGAACGTGATTTAGCCTCTTGCACTGATAATCAAGCTATAAGAAACAGAGAACTGTTCCTCCTGATAATTTTGAAGCCATTGCTCTCTGATCTTCTTTCACTTTCATTTTTTGACGGTATTGAGGTAAATGCATTATTAAAAGTCTGAAATTTCTGTTATGTTCTGTTCTGTTCTTTTTAATAAGGTGAAGAAGGGAGATTAAGAGTGGAAGATAAATCTTTATTCACTGATTTTACATATATATATATATATATATACACAGGTTCTGTAGTTGCCTTAATTTGCTCTTATGGAAGGAACTAGTAAAAATGGAAATATACATAATGTGCAGAATCTTCATTATTACAGAATATATGATTGGCAAAGTAATTGTGAGAATCATTCAGTCTTGATATCCCTTGTGTGTGATTGAGCCATGATTGATGTGGTAGTATCTGGGGTTTCCTTAATACTTTTAAGTCTAAACATTCAGTTATGTTCTGTTTTGATGTTCCACACAGGTTTATCAATTTACTTAACTGTTCTTATTGACAACAACAACAACAGAATAAAAAAATTAAAGCATAATTCTGTTGTTTTTCAGGTTTTATGTGACATTATATTGATGATTGTGAACAAATTGCCTAGCAAGTTGAGGTATTCTCATGGAGCTTGGGTCATTGATATCTGCAAAACCAATGACATTAAGAACTTCCATGTAGTTAAAAGCATGATCAGACTTGCTATCTGTTTAAACTCACCTCCAACTGATATGCAAGTGGCTCAGGACATGGCCAAGAAGATGTTAAAAATTATACAATCAGACAACAGTGATTCATTAGAAGCGTCTGAATCATTCTCCCTCATAAACCTGTCAACAGCTTCTGCTATAACTTCTTGTATACTGCAAATAATTGAAGCTGACATTGTAGATATGGAATGGGCCACAAAAAAGCTGAAGACCACGTCTCTAGTCACTCATAAGAGCACTTACCTTAACCACGAAGGGAAACATACTTCTGGGTTGGCATTTGAGGAAAATCTTTACTCACGTGCAAAAGCAGTTGTTGAAATATTATCTTCCTTTGTTTTGATGAGCCTTAAGGGTAAGTTGTCACTTTTCACCACTAACCGAATATTACTCTTTTCTCTTAACTTTTGAGTGAACTCATGCATAATCTTTTACTAAAATATGCAGATTCGCAGGCAGAGCATTTTCTCAGATTGGTTGCAAAGTTCTACAAGCATTTAGCTCAGATGTCGAAGCTAAAGATTGCTCCGAAAGGTTGCAAGCAGATTTTACCCAGCCTTCAATTCCAGAAGCTTGTGGAACTAACCTGCAAGCAGCTAACTGTCCCTCTTTATAACTTTGTGGCAGAGATGCAACAAGTATATTCCTTGATCTTCAAACATTTTTGTCCTGATTTTATGCTCATAAACACCTGTCATGGAAGCACTTTGATCTGTTCCTTTTTATTGTCTCCCTCCAGGAACAGCAAGAGAATAGCAACAATAAGGGCATCATCAACAAGATAAGGAGGGAGAATAAATGCATCCCTGACCTGATCTTCCAGATAGAAGATTACGAGAGGTACCTCATTCAACTTAGCAAGGCAACCAAAATCAACTTATTGAGGCATGCCAAGCGTAGCACAGCCAGGGATTTTAAGATATTAGACCCCAAGAATGTTGTCGGAGAAGATGTTCCAGATCATGAGGCCAACCAAAACAACAGTGCTGCAGATGAAAATGAATCAGGCAGTGATTCTGAAGACAACGAAGGCAATGAATCGGAGAAAGTTTCATCACCTCAGCCTGGTAGTCCTTTAGCTGCAGAGGATTCTGAATGTGAAGCTGAAGATAGAAGTGATCTTCCTAACACCAAAAGGCTGAAAAGAGGTATGGTTGTGCATGATTCTGATGATGAAGAGTAGGCAAGAGAGACGGAGTTATTATTGTCTATATAAGCTTTAAGTTTCTAATTTAGAGGAACAGACGGACAGAAGTAGAATATACAAATGTCAATACTCAAGGAGAAAGGTGAATGAAATCATGACATTTTTAGACAAAGCCTAAGTTTCCCATATGGTAATTCAATTTTCTTCTCTTATCTTTCCCTAAAACTTCAGGTGCCTTGACAGGGTTTGCGATAAGGAATATATTCAAAAGTATTCGTGGTGGCTTTACGTAGGATTATTATTTATTTTTGTTACACAAAAGGCTATGATTAAATTGATATAGAAGAACCGCTTCTTCTTTGAGTCTAATGGTTTGGTTTCAAATTTTAGTGTTTGGATTCAGTTAATTGAAAATTCAAATTTTATTAATTATTTGAAAAATATCCTCATTCTCCAATGATTCTCCATGTAAAAAAGAAAAGAAAAATGATATAGAAAAAAACTTGAGGGAGTGAATCACAACTCCATTAAAAAAATTAGTGGTGATAGTGTAATTTACTACTCTTTTCAACAAAATTTCTGATTTCTCCTGACAGTCGCATTCCAGTGCCTGTTAGAGTGTTAGGAAAATATCATGTAATTATTACTAGTAATTCATGTCCCCACACTTTTGCCACTTATGGACGTAAATTTATAACCAGTAATTATAACACCTACTGTTTTAAATTTATATCAAGAAAGTCCTTCCATTGTGGTCCTTAAATTAAAAACGGAGAACAACTGAAATGCTTAATTATGTGGCAAACCTAGATCTCACCTTTTTTATTTCATTTTTTTGTCAAGTTACATTTTTTAGTCCCTTACCGTCCTTCAAAGCGAGATGTAATGATTTATGTCAATGACTAACTTTCTTTTTTTCCAATTTAAGTTACTAATCATATTTATTTAGTTATAACTATACTTATATATATATATATATTGTTAATTTACAATAACTCCTTGTTGAGAAATTTAAATAAAAAAAGGAAAAAAAATATAATTCACCCTTATAAAAAATAAAAAACTCATAAAACTTCACGGATTAAGTAACGAAATATTATTTGATAAAAATGTTGGTCACCGCTATAGGACTGAAACGCATACTTTTAAAGCTAAGGAAATTTTTGAAAAATAAAACTAATTAATTAAATTAAATTAAATTAATTTATATATTAATTTATATGTGGAGCTAACAGACCACTTGCCGGTAAAAGAGGGTGTTTTTCTGTCTCTGCGTTTTTGCTTTGTGAAGGAAAATCAAAGACTCTTCTTTTACCAATTCGACCCAGTACACAATGAGCGCTGAAGACGTCAAGAAAAACGTCACCGGAGCTATAGTGCTGAGACCCAACTCCGATGATCGGAAGCCATTTGCCCCCGGGGCTGCTCCTGCTGCCGCTAAGCGTGTCGTCATCAAAAGCGCCGACATGAAAGATGACATACAGAAAGAAGCTGTTGACATCGCCCTCGCTGTTAGTCCTTGCATTTTCTCTCACCCGTTTTGGCTTCTGGGTTTTTTTATTTGATTCCCTTTTTCTGGGTTTTGGGTTTTAATGGCAAAGGTGATGTTTGATTTTAAACTGTGTTTGGGTGTTCAGGCATTTCAGAACCACAATGTGGAGAAGGATGTTGCTGAGCACATCAAGAAGGAATTTGATAAGAAACATGGACCCACTTGGCACTGCATTGTTGGGCGCAATTTTGGTAACCATTTTTTTCTAATTCCTTTTCCTTTATGATTCTATTTAGATTTGATTTGCATATTTGCTGTCTTTATTTGGTTACCAAAGAGATAGCTTTATGGAAGTTGTTGTGCATAAAGTTGACTCTTTTGGGGATTCATTACTTGGCCTATGAGTATGGAATTGATTCGGTGGAAATGAGTTTTGATCAAGACTTAAGGCATTGCTTATATGTGTGTGAATGTTGCAGATGTTTCACTTTTTAGCTGTCAGTAGATATATGCGATTTTCTTTAAATCAAAATCTCAACGTATATTGGATATGTTCTTCTGAACTCTGATCTCTTAGTAACAAACCAAAACAGAATTGAATGCTGCAGATCTTATGTTGAGTGTGCTGATTTTGATTTCGTTATTATGGATATCTGTATCACTACTTCTTTATTGTTAAAATTATCCAGCTCTTGCTAGCCTCGCTGATTAACTCTTATGGAGTTAGGAAAGTCTTGGAAGAGACAAAAATCCCTTTTGTTTTTCACTCCTAGATGTTGTTGGTCTACATAAATCAGTTTGATTGGATTTAGTTATATCTTTAATCTCTGAATCCAGGAATTGCATAAACCAATGCAAAACAACTTGATCCATCTATTGATCCCACATATTCATTGCTTTTGATTTTTAACGAAACTTTTAAAAGATATTATCTTTTACAAATGTGGTGAACACGTCCAAAATGGAGCTATGCATGGTTCAACATTAAACTCAGGTTGGTGGAGTTTATATCTCCATTGCAAAGAAATAAAATTTGGTGGATATGCATTGTTGTCACTGACCAAAAAGAGATAAATTGGAGCTTGCAATGCCATAAATCATAATGTCTCATATGGCTACTAAGGTGTCATTAGGCCGCAAAACTACTGGTGAAATAGTTTTGAAGCTACTCATTTTGCTTCCATTAAGTTGAAATGTACAAGGTGTTGGAATGTGGTAGATTCAAAAGCCTTCTCTGTTTCCATGAAGTTACGGGCGTTAATGTTTATGATCTAACACGGTTTTCATTGCTAAGCTAGATTGAATGTTAATTGCATCTGAAAGAATCCATAATCCATTTTGTTTTCATCACTTCAGCCAAACCTGCAATTTGAGCATAGTTACCCTAATATATAAGACAGACAATTTCCTGTTAATTAGGAAAGTGTGATCAATCCCAGTTGTGTCTCTATTTTTTCAGAACTACAATCTAAGCATCTGCTTGTTTTGATCTGGGAAAAATTAAAATGTGCTGAGTTGCTAAACTAAGGACCAAATCAATTGTCTGGGTTTTGAAATATGAATTGTACAAGCTTAAGCTGCATTTAGGTAGGGGTATGCAGTTTGGGTCAGTTGGGCTGATTTTTGAATGAATTATGGGCAAAATGAGGATGTTGTTAGGTTGATAACTCACTTCTATTATTTTCTGGAAGATATAGTATAAATCCTTGTCTACTATCACATTCTGCCCACATGGGGTAGGTCCAATCTTCTTTATTACAATCTTGGGAAGCATCTTTTAATTTAAACAACATATTTTTTCTTCTTGGGGAGAAGTTTGGCCATCTGCATGTTCAAATTTGGTAATGAGATTTCTCTTAGGTTTGATGTAATCAGGGCAGACAACCAGGCTGTTCAGAAACTAAAGCTGATATAAATCAGTATTCATTCATTTCAGCTAATATCCCAATGTTTCCATGCATAATTCAAAAGCTTCAATGCAGAAACTCATATTTGTTCTCCTGAGTAATCTCTGGTGGACATCTATACCCAGAAAGCATGAACCTTAGAACGTATGCTGTTATAATTTAGCTTGGCCAGTAACCAAACACAAGTCATCTCCTTGGCTATTAATGTACTCTTGGTGAACTATCTTTCCAGTTTTTGCCCTTTTTTAAGATAAAAATTGCTTTGATATTGCCATATTAACTTGGTAATCTTCATTTGTTGTTTAAACAAAACTGAATTCTAGTTTGGTTTAGGTTTCAAAATAAGTTCCACTGACGTTCTTATTCCTTAATTTTTTTTGTAGGTTCATATGTTACTCATGAGACAAACCATTTCATTTATTTCTATCTGGACCAGAAAGCAGTTTTGCTCTTCAAATCTGGTTAGCCATGATGGTTAAGGTTGACAAAGAATGTTAATGATAATAACAACGATGAGCTTATCTTTATGTGTGCTATAAGCAGCAACTGTATGTATTTGAATCCTCAGCCCAAGTATTCTTGTACTTGACAGTAGCGTGTATATTTCAGTTCTGTTGAACTGGGTTTGCTATGCTAATTAGAGTCTTCTTTGCTTTTTGATTGGTCCAGTTTAAACAGTCTCTGTCTCTTTGTGAATGATGGGGCATCAAATTAGTTCATTGTTCAAATTTGAACTAGTTTTCAAATTTTAAGCCCCATTCTTAGTGTTCTTGCTACTAATTCACATTCAATTAGTTCATGTGACAGTAGCTTGTATATTTCATTTCTGTTGTACTTAGTAGACATTTTGCTATTCAGATGATGGGAATGATAACCAGATAGTGAGATTCCATGGCCTAAACTGAGTTGCCACGTGCATGCAATGAGATTTGCATCACTGGCATGTACGTTCCACGTTTATGTGGATTTTACATGCATTTGAGAGTGATCATGCATAACAACTAGATTTTAGTGGTGAAGCAAATTTTGAATGATCATTGCAGAGCTTAACTTTTGCAACTTAGCAACCTTTTGCCTCTAAACTGCAGATATAATCTTAGCAGTGCCTCATTATTTACCTTTTCCATCTTTTATGCCTTATCTAGTCTCTTCTTCACCATCATTCTGTTGTAATAGAACCACCCACAAAGAACCTAGAATCATAATCCCATGAACAGTCTCAAGAATCCTCCTGATGCTAAATGCTCCAAAATCAAATCAAATCAAATCCGGTGTGATTGTGGCCACCCACGTTATCCCACAAACTCTGAAGTCCCACTTGAGATTATTTGAGTAGGGAAAAAGATGGGGGGGGGAAGGTAAAGAACCCAACCACTGTCCCTTTCTAGGGAAAGGATACTGTGGAGTGTAGCAGGGCAGAGCATAAAGACAAGTGAGTGGCAAACCCTATATATGTGGTTATTCCATATTAGTACCCAAGATGTCTTTTTTCTCTCTTATGGTACCCTCCCTAGGGGTTCCATCTTTCAGAACTTGTTTGGACATAGGCACATAGGAAAGAAGAGATAAAAAAAAAAAAAGGTGTAAGATTCTATTGTCCTAATTCCTAACCTTTTCTTTTTCCTTCAAATTCAAACCCTTTATGCCAAACTTTTCCCACTAGTTGATTTTTTTTTTGTTTGGAATATAAGATTTGAAAACGTAATTTACAAAAAGTAATTTTTTATTTAACTAAAGATTTTAACCACTAGATTAAAACATGGAAATGGAATTTTTTTTTTTTTAACTAGGTGTTTTATAATCTGTTTTTTGCACCAACTGTGAAAACCAATCTCATAATCACTGGCTCTATAAAAATTTTATTAATTATGTAATTAATATTTTATAATTTATGTAAGAGAGACTGCAGAATATTTTTTTATTCCTTTTTCAAGGGAATTTTTCACCTTTCCACCTTTAAAAGTTCCATCTTACTCTTTTTTTTTTTTTGGTAGTTTCCTTGTTGCGCTGACAGGTTGGGGACCTCATCATTGTTTGTTGTATTTCAGAATGTCTTTTCATCCAACCTTTCTTCTAACTCATCTCCACTACTTAATTTACTCAGAGAAACAGTATGCTTCGCCATGGATTTTACGAACAGCCCAATATGAACTGGAAAAAAGGAAAATCATATCTAATCATCGAAGATTGGTGGTGTCACATTCATGAAATTTTCTCTTATTAATGATTGATTTTGTACAATAATTTAAATTACACAAAAAAAATTTTATATATATAAATATTATTTAAATAATTACTTGAATTATGAATTTATTTAAAATAATTTTTTAAAAAAATCTTATTTTAGAAGTTACAGTGTGTAGACCTTAGCTTTTATTCATTTAGAAGTTGAACAAATCAATTTTTTTTAATAAAAAGCATTTAGCTCAATTTTATTAACTTTTATGAAAGCGATCTTTTTAGAAACTAGACTCAACTGATAATAATTTTTTTTTGTTTTTTTTTTAAAAGAGTAGACTTTTAGAATTGCTAAATTGTTGATGTTTCCTTTACCAAGAGCTAAACTGGGGATAGGTGTTAGATTTGTTAGCTGTATTAATAATTCTATGGCTAATGTAGGTTACCACCTACACTTCGATTGAAACTTCAAATATTTATACAGTGGTTTGAGCAAAACCATGTTCTAATAATTTAGAATTATCATACTAAACAATCTCTTAAATAATTAAAAGTAATACCATAACAAATATAATTTATGATGAATCATAAAGAAGACGCTATTCTCTCTTGTGGTTACAAGTATTACTACAATAGATCAATGGACCACTTTTACCAAAAATTACTAATTTTGAGTTTAAACTTTACATTAGAAGTATTATTTTTAAATCTTACATCATAACTTATCATAGCAGGTTATATTCAAACCACCAAACTCAACTACTGCATCCTGTTTTGTTTTAGCAGCCGTTTTAAGAAATGATTGCTGTCAACCATATGAAAACCAAACTCAAATGTTGAATTTATAGTTTAATATTTTGCGGTTTAGATGGCAAAATACGATAATCATATTCAGTGGAAAAAAAAAATCTCAATTATTGGGATCAATTAGGGAGCACAATTTTGGTACGAGGGAACACAGTTTTTTATGGATGAAAATAAAAAGATATAATAAATAAGAATAATTGAAATTTTGACAAGTGTTGCATGTCTTTAAAACACATTTAGTAGCTGGAAAATGGGCTATGAAACAGTGGGCACCTAATAAGAATTAAGAGGGTGGCCTTTTGGAAGGAAAACTCAATCCTTGGGGCAGCTGCCTTTTGCTATTTGGTGAAAACAGACAATATATATATATATATACATATATATATATATCTACCACATGCATTAATAATGCTGCAGCCAAAAACTGCCATTCCTACTCGCATTACGCTGAAACCTATATTTAGTTATTTATTTTAATAAATTTATAATTTTAACTTCTCATTTTATAGTACAGTATTTTTAATTATTTATTTTAATAAATTTAAATATTTTAATCCATCACTTTATATAATGATATTTTTAACCATTTATTTATACAAATTGAAAAAAATAACTCTTATTTAAGGTTAAATTATAATATTTTATTAATTATATTAGTTACTGAATATTAATGTTTCATTAACATTTCGTTAACGAAACTAATAAATAAATTTAAATTTAAATTTTATATTTTTTATAATAAAATATTAATAAATGTTAATAATTAACTAACAGAACTAACAGTTAACTAACAAAATTAACAGAGTTAACAGTCAACTAACAAAACTAACAAAACGTTATAACCTGATATTAAGTTAGAGTTATTTTTTTTATTTATATAAGTAAAGGGTTAAAAATGTTATAATATAAAATTAAAGATTAAAACTTATAAATTTATTAAAATAAAAGGTTAAAAATATTATAATATAAAGTAAAAAATTAAAATTTACAAATTTATTAAAATAAAAAACTAAAGGTAAGTTTTTGCCTTCTCCCATTACTTATAAGTTTAACTAAAAAGGAAATTTTTCTAGAAACCGACAAAATCTCGAGGGAGGTTTTAAGAAATAAACCAATTTTATTAATTGCAATAGAGGTTCTTATGGGGACCGTAAACTTTGTTCTTCTTTTCAAAGTACTAAATTCTTCGAATTCCCTTTCTCATTCCTTCTGTAATTTTAATTTTTTAATGCATGGGTTATTGGAGTAACCACCAGTTTTTCATTTTTTTTCTTTGATTTTGAGTAACCATCAGTTGATTTCTTCAGTTTTGTACTATAGTTAAGGTTATATATGTACTGTTTACATTTATAAATTGATTGTTAAGTGAAAAAATCTTATTTCAAAGTATAATAAAAAAAAGTGAGTTAAATATAATTAAAAAATTACTTCACTTATTACTAACTATTTTAATGAAAATATTGTTAATCTTATATTTCACTCTACATGTTAAATTTTAGTATTTTTTAAAAATAAATATAATTATTTATAACTATTAAAAGAGTGAAAAAGAAAGAATTGAGAGTCAAACCTCCCAATAATATTCTTTTAAATAAATAAAATAAATAGAATCGAACCACCCCAACCATAGCGTTGAGAACACATATTGAACTTTTGCGTTAGCTTTGTACTACATATAAACTTTTGCAGTAACTTTGTACTACATATAAAAAATTATTAGTTAATTGCATTAACATGAATCACCTTTTACTAAAAGTGGATTTGGCCCCCCTTTCTTTTAAATGTTCCGATCCCGAATTCCTTCTAGAAAAGACTTCACCAATTTTATCAATTTTTTTTTTTTTACATGTAATAGTGGTTATACAATCAGTAATAAGAGAAATAATTGTACTAAATTTACGAACTTTTAGATTAATTGTTTACTTGGATTAAAAAAAAAATCATTTGTTTATGAGAAAGAGTAAATGTTAAAATATTTTAATACTTTAAATGCATGTCATGATATTTTATAAAATTATTTAACTATTTTAATAAGTTTTTTTATGTATTAATTTATTAATGATATTTTAATTTTTTGATTACTATTCTTGACATTTTAATTTTTCTTAATCTCTTTATTTATATACAATTATAGTGTTTTAATTTTAAAAAATAAATATTTTTTAATTAATTAAAAAATTCTCTTTTTCTCCCTCTTCTCTCTAAATCAAATATATTAAATAAAATAAAATCAATACTTTTAAAAATAACATAATAAAATATCTACATAACTATAATATTTTCTTGTGGGACAATACAGTAACCATACCACATGACAATCTTTCCGTACCTCAATTTTTATTGTAGCAGTACATTAGAAAACCTGTGTTCAAAAAGTCCAGCTAAATCACTCGTTGTCGTCTTGCGTTGTACGTCCCAAGAAAAATGATACTAACTCTCATGAAATTGAAATTTGGGAATTAATCTTTTTTTTTTTTGGAAAATTAAAAATATTAAAATAAAGTACCAGAAATACCCTTCCTAAAGTGACAAAATTTCCACACACAAAAAAAACAATGCTCCTGGGTATGGGAAAACAGCAAACCGAACACCCGCAGGGTCTCACACTAATGTCCCTTTCCTGCCTTCATCCAAGGAAGCAAAACGACGGAGGACACCAATGTAATTATAAGGTCTTCCAAGGGTAAAACTGAAAGGAAAAAAAAAAAACAATTTTTAACAAAGAGAATACATTTTTTTCGTTCCTCCTCTTTCCTAGCAAGCAAAACCAACCCCTCGGTTTCTTTCAGCTCTGCGGTTACGAGAACCGGAAGAGGACGATGAAGAGGTTGATGGCGATGCTGACTCCGCCGTCGTTTGTGGTGGATTCATGGCTGCAAATGAACAGTTCTCTTTCTTTATGCTCTCTTCCTCGTCCATGAAAATTTGCCTGCACCTGCACTCCACGCTACAGAACGCCCTGTCCCCTCTAAAAAAAAAAAAAAGGAAGAATCGAACCCACCTGAATCAGCACCTCCTCATTCACACAGACAAAATATTAAAAAAAAAAACACATCGCATGCATAAAGGACAACCCAAGTATCTGGGTTCCGTCGTCGAAAATTGCAAAGATCTGAACCGATAGGAAAAAGAAAGATAAAAGCAGATAGGAAAGCAAGAGCTGGCTTACTTGTACATGTAGATGTCTTTTCCGGGTAAAAGCTTCTGGCGACAGAGAAAGCAATACTCAAGAAAAGCTGCCTGGACAGGGAAATTCTTGACAGAGGAATTTCTACAAACAGACGGTGAATCAAGCATGGTGGTTTTGTTGATGATTTGAGTAGGTTTTCTGGTACTAATAATAGAACCATTTTTTTGATTCTCCAAAACTACGCTCAAACCCACCATGGCTATTCGCTCATTCAAAAATGTTTTCTCCTTCACTGTCACGGCGTTTTCTTGAGGAGGAAAAATAAACAGGAGCGGGGGGAAGAAAAAGAGAGAGAGGGAGGGGGTGGGGCCGTCACCTGCTATGGAAGAGGAGGAGGGGGCAGTAATAAGGACGATTGGGCGTCGCGAACGATTTGTCTTGTAGTGGTTATAAGCGCCGCGTAGTAGCTGCTTTAAGTTTTTCTCCCTCTAATTCATTTTTTAATAATATATACTGCTAAAAGAATATTATCAATAATTTATTGTGTGGAATGAAAAAATTTTGATTTTTTTTAAATAAAATTTTAAATTTTAAATTTTATAAATAAAAAAATAAATATTAAAAAAGTTTCCCAAATAAAGTTTGATAAGTTTAATTTTAAATTATTCAAAATTTAATATAATTACTGAATATTGAGATATTAATAAAAAAAACTACTAAAAGATTATTTCAAATGATAAAATTATTAAACTATTATTATATTAATAAAATAATATAAAATAATTCTATTAAAAATATTTTAATTAATTTAAAAGTCCAATCCAGCATGTAAAATCCTTTCTCGTTTACTTTTTGTTTGCTTTTTAGGCTTCTGGTTTGTTTCGTGTTGGTTTGTTTGTTTGTGTTGATTGTGTACGTTATTGCTTTGCTTCCAATTTCCATCTCTGAATTTATTTTAAGCAAAGCCTAGGTTAAGTCTCAAAATTATTTTAGATTTTTAATTAAGTTTTTAAATTTTTATTTAAGTAAATAAACTATAAATTTAATAATTTAAATAATTTAATTATTTTTTTATATAATAAATTTAATACTTATTTATACATCAATTATATGTTCATGTGAATAAAATATTAGCATATTATTATCTACATAATAAGTATTGATTTTATTCACACAAATAAAATATAAATAGACTTTAAATTTGCTATAAAAAAAATTAAATTGTCTAAATCGTGAAGTAGTGGCTTATTTACTGTAATAAAAATATGGCGGTTTAATAAAAAATCTAAAATAAATATAGGGACTTTATAGAGAGTTTTGCCTTTCACAATGCAGTTTTATTTTTTTGTGCCTTTTTAGCAGTCTGGCATGTGGACAGTAAAAAGGTGCTTCTTCTGTTTTATTTTTGTTGTTAATTTTTAATACTTTTTTTTTTGTCTTTTTTAATTAGGTCAGTTTTTTTTTACCTTTATATAAACTAATT
>BPVZ01000001.1:481800-501311 GCA_020521535.1 Rubroshorea leprosula | reverse complement strand
GGATCAAATTAGTATTTTAACCAAAAATTAGGTCAAATCATCCTACCATCTAGTGTTGCATTCAAGTAATTGAGTTTACTAATCTCCATCTGTCGGTCGAACTATAAATATACATACATGTTCCAGTTATTAGGTGTCTTGAAAGCGATAAAATTTAATGGGTCCAAATATGATTAATTTAGTTTCTAAAGAATCTGGCAAGCTAGCTGGCTAGTACAAAATAATCCCAACAATTGTCGTTAAACCATTGTTTTCAATTGCGAACATGTACTGGTTTAATTAACTAGTCGAAAAGAAGGCACGACATCAACCTCAATAGCACTAGAGATCATCTTTTTCATCGTCACCAAGCATAATATATTTTTGTACCTAAAAATATGAATAAATACAACACAAGTTTAATCAGAATCAACTTTATTTTAAAAAAATATTATATGAAAAGTTAGAATTTATTATTAAAAAAATTAATAAATTTGTGATGAAATTCCATTGAAGTTTTGAAATTTTGGCTACCAAAGATCTCGGACAATAATCAGATCATGATTATTAATTAAGTGAAATTATTTGCCCTATTTATCTAAGCATTAAGAAGACTTTTTGAAGATCTTAATTGGGTAAGCAAGGCAATTAGCAAACACAAGGCTTATATACATCAAAGTATATGATGTAAAGGTTAAGATTTTTTTTTTTTTTTTTGGTTCGCACATGATGATATGGGATGAGGGAATTAACATTAACCTAAATTTTCAAGCACGCTTTGGACAGCTCATAAAAAATATCTCCAAAATGATTGGAATGGATAGCAAATTAAGTAGAAAATATATATTTTAATAAAAGCGAATATTCCTATTTTTTTAAAATTAACAAATTATACATGCATGTCTCATAATAAACATTCATAATTTTTTTAGTTTCCGTTTAAAAATAAACATTCGTAATTTGTCAAGCTAATGTTATGCATGTGTTAAATTGTTAATGGGAAAGCTGTATAACCCAAAAAGTGTTTGGGCTCGACCAAAAAAATGTTTGGGCTCATATTCTGGGGTCTGTGCTGTTCCTTCCTTTATCGAAACAAACCCAAAATGTTTTTAAGGCCCATTTACCCAAACCCAAAGTGTTTTTTTTTTAATGTTTTTTTGGATAAAGTGGAATTTTATTTATCCAGTAACATAAATATGTGGCATTTGCGCTATTTCAAAAAAAAAAAAAAAGCAAATTGTGGATAAAATATTAAAGGATGGTACTGTAGAGATATTTTTTTATCTCATTAATTTATATAATTTTTATATATCATTAAATTAAATGAGTGAATACATTTAATATCATGGATTTCATATGAATTAAAAGAATTAATTATTTTAATAACACGTCAAATTGTATAAAAATATGAGATAAAAAAATTATATAAAAATTATTTTTCAATATTAAAATAAAGGCAGATCCACGTCATCACTATTAATCTAATCTACTCAAAATTTAGGCCCAATTTTAAATTACTAGTAATGCGCAGCCTTCGCAGCTCATGGAAACCTATTACTTACAAGTTTCCTTTTTGGTTAATTACACTGACTCCTTCATTTTCCTACTTTCAGAGTGTAAGACATTGAAATTTAATTGTTTAACCTTTTTATTTGAAAATTTTATTTAAGGGTTTTTATTGTGTAATTTGAACAGTAAAATAGAGATAATTAGATAAAAAAATCCTTATCAAGGAGCCTACTTTTGTTTAATAATAAGTATTGTGTAATTTAATACAGTTTCAGACTACACAACATTTTTAAGTATTATTTAATATATTTAATTTTGTTTTATACTTATTTTAAGAACATAACAATTATATTATAATAAACACAATTCGGGTTGTGGTTTATAAAAAAATAAATATGAAATTTTATCACTTAGTTATTACATTCTTATTTTATTAGATATATAGTCAACTAAAGTTGAATGGAGAGAATACTCATTTTTTTTCAAAATAATTGTTATTTTTTTATTTTTAATTTGTCTCAAATTAATTATTATTTTTATTATTTTTTAAGATAGACAAACAAATTTTTTCTCTATCTTAACCCTATTGTTATTTATTTATTTTAATTTATAATTCTATCACAAACGTTTTTCTTTACCTTTTAATTTTTTTAAAGAGTAATATAGATATGCATTAATGGTCTCCAAATTCCTAATTAAAATAAAAGTTTTAAAAAATAACATTTATTATGGGATAGAAAAAGTAAGATTTATTCAACTACTTAATTCAATTTAAAATAAGGTAGTATATCCTAATTAATGCATATCCCAATTAATACATAAAGTAACATTTGATATAATTTATAGATAGATATAAATTAAGAATTTGTAGCAATTATGAATAAGTCATTAACATAAAATGCACCCATACTTTCGTTTATTTTATTTTTTTCTTCAAGTCACTAATATATCCATTATTTTTTTTTTGTTTTACAATTTTTATTTATTTATCTACTCATCTACCATTTTTATTATTATTTATAATTTTTATTTACTCTGGTCATTTACAATTTTTATATATTTTTATCATTTACATTTTTTTTAATTTTATGCACTTTCACTTTTTTTAAAATTAGTTAAATATATACCCTATTAAATGTATAAAGTAGTAGTTTATATAATATATAAATATATGGAAATAAATATAAATAGATATAGATAGATCAAAAGTTAAGAAAATAAATTATTAAAAAATTAACTATAAGAAAATGTAGATTTTCATGTCAACTTTCATAAAAAAAAGTTCAGAAATATTGATAAAAAATTATACATAAATATGATTGATAAATCAATATAAACAAATAATTTATTAAAAATATTTAAATAAATTTACAAAAATTATTTATTTTTAATAATTTATACTACTAAACAATTTTAGAAAAATAAACTTTACATGTCAATCAAAAAAATTTTTTAAAATTTTAATTGAATTGTTTATTTTATTATTTAAATTATATTAAATTATAAAATAAGAATAATTCGGTAAAAAAGATCTCAACATTAAAAATGCACCTTTCATTCAACAATTTATATTGTCCATACAATTTAAACCTGTAAATAATTTTTGTATTTTACTTAATAAAAATAAACTCCAGTTCAAGAATTTCGTAAGTAGGCAACATCGCACAGACTCTGAGATGTCAATGGCTTCAAGCAATTACGGATAGGGATGGAGATAATTAATGCTTCTATTTTGACACGTGGATGGATCGGACCTTGTCTTAAAAAGGTGAAAATCACTCTGACTCCGGTGACGGACTGTTACAGTACCGGCGACGGACAATGATGATCGGCAGGCTGATATTTCAAAGGCGATCTTTGACGTCCGTCTGCAGATATCTCTCTCAATGCACTCCACTAGCTTCATCTCCGCCACCGCCCGCCGTGAAGCCCGAGCCTCTGTTTCTAGGCTTCTCCCCCTTCTCTACCATTTCCTTTCAACGCCATAACAGCTCTTTCAGTGTGAGTTTTTGTTTATTTTTCCGTTTTCATTCAATCTAGTCCTATGTTCTAGCATAATTTTTGCTTCTGGGTTTTCGAAGGGCATTGATAATTTTTCCTCTTCCTCCTCTTTGGTCTTTTAGTTCAACATTCCGGGTGCCGTGGATAGACGTTGCTTTTCAAGTCAGGCGGTGGCCGAAATACCGACCGGTGGGATAGTTGATGTACCGTTGGCGCAGACTGGCGAAGGCATTGCGGAGTGTGAACTCCTCAAGTGGTTTGTGAGTGAGGTGAGTGATGTTAATTTTACGTTTGTAATTTGTATATTTATTTTCAGAGTAGGTGTTTCAGCTTGTAATGGGGTTGCTTAATGGTTTTGTTTCTTCAAAACCCATCTCTCCAATTCGTGATATCTTTGGATTTTTTGCATTCTTTGTTGTTCTGTTTCACGTCTGTATTCCTTGCTGGAAAGATGCAATATTATTTGTAAAACAATTTGTGTTTCCTTCCAAGTGTGATTTTAGCATTGAGATTTGCTATGTTGATATTTAGGCAGAATATGTGGTTTGATTGCCTCTGTTAGATGAATAAAATTCACTAGTGTTCATGCACATATTGGATCTTGGGAAGTCCAGTTCATGTCTTTGGTTTTTCTTACTTCTACATGCCTGTCCATGTATTGATCCTAATTCAGTTTCAAAGATGTCAATGAAATCAACATGGATGTTCTTATGCTGATAGGGCGATGAAGTTGAAGAGTTTCAACCACTGTGCGAAGTTCAAAGTGACAAAGCAACCATAGAAATAACAAGCCGTTACAAAGGAAAAGTGGCACAGATTCTCTATGTTCCTGGTGATATTGTAAAGGTGGGGATTGAATTGTTGTCATCTAAAACTCTAGACAGGTTATTGAACTATTTTAAGTGGTGAAGAATCTAGGAATGGTGAGAGGCTGGGAGTGTGTGGGGGGTAAATTGGCCACCTTAAAATATGACATATGTGGATTGGCAAATTCAAAATCTAAGGTGGAAGTCTGCTAAAAAAGTTGTTTTTGGGTGAAGGATTCTGAGATAGGATTTGGTAAGGAGATTATGGTTTAGTTAGAGAAAAATGATGGTTTGAAGGAGGGGTTTCAAAAAACTACCTTTGTAATTGGTATTTTAAGATGAAAAGTTTTTTTATTAAAACCAAAACATTTTTGACATAAAATAAAAGGTAATTTAGAAAAGGAATTTAAAATTCTGTCCTTGATTTTTTCTTCATATGAAAACCCTCTTTAGAGTCCTTCATCCAAATGCCACCTAGAGTTATATTAACTGGCTGAATATATATATTTTTTCCATGAGTGCCTGCCGCTCTAAAATAGCATGGTTTCTTATGAATTTCTTGTTCTGCAAATACCTCAAAACAGACAGGAATGATCAAAATTTGAAACTAGTTATCAAAGAATGAGAAGTAATAGGTGTCTGTAGTTATATGTTTCCATTTTCCAATTTAAGTCTTGGTGGAAATTGTTAACCATTTTTCTATTGTGATTACACATGATGCTAGCTGCAAGGATATTTAGGATTCCAAGTTAATATAATATTTTCAGGTTGGGGAAACTCTCCTAAAGATGGTGGTTCAGGAAAGTCAGGTTCCCACAATGACTTCTAATAATTCGGCTGGTATCAGTATGAGATCAGAGGATTCTAAGATGAACAAAGATAGTACAGGTGGGGGCCTATCCACACCTGCTGTTCGAAACCTTGCAAAGCAATATGGTGTAAGTATAAGTGAAATCCAAGGAAGTGGCAAAGATGGGAGGGTATTAAAAGAAGATGTGCTTAAGTATGCTGTCCAAAAAGGCATAGTTAAAGATGCATCTAACACAACCAGTTCAAGTGTTGAAGAGCAGTTTCAGGGAGAAGAGAGTCACCCATATCTGTCAGCTGAAGCTCCAGGGCACTATGATGATGTGAAAATTCCCCTAAGGTATTTGCTATAGACATATTGGTAACATTATACATTCATTTGAAAGAGAATAACTTTTGATTGCAAGGATTAGGGAAATTCAGATTGCTAAAGTTTTCCATGATAGAGTGAAAGTATTTAAAAATAACAAGGCTTATCTTCTTGCTTTTTGCTGTAATAATAATGAAACTGTCAGTTGTAAAGAACATTATTCAACAAGTCTTAGCTGTCATATATACGTACAGCTTGATAAAGAGCTACAGCTTCAAGGTAAAATGTTGAACTGCTGATTAGAGTCACTGGTGAAAGCAGTCATAGAAATAAATATGAATGCTACTTGTGAACCATTTACCTAAATCCAATTGGCAATGGGTAGAAGGGCCCATACTTTTCATAAGTCTAGAGGTTACCTCAAACTTAATTGTTGTAGACTTGTGGGCTTTTCCCACTTAACACCACTAAAACATGTCTATTTTCAAATAGAAATTTTAATATATTGGATGGAATTATCTCTATGTTGTGCTTGATTTAAGTTAACATGATCCATTTTCCGATACTGTTTTTTGGTAAAATGGTATGACAGGAATTTTTTACCTGTGTCATTTCCCTCCCAGCAGCTAAAGGTTTTTTTTTCCCCCAACAACTCTTACTGGGTGCTAAATTTCTTATTTTATTGGTGGAATGGATTCTTTTGGAATATGTTCTTACTAGCACGATTGCTTTTGTTAAGTAAAAAGCGTGCTAATTACTGTTCTGATTTTTCAGGGGTTTTCAGAGAACCATGGTCAAAACAATGTCTATGGCTGCAAAAGTTCCACACTTTCATTACGTAGAAGAGATAAACTGTGATTCACTTGTGGGGCTTAAAACATCTTTCCAAACTAATAATACCGAACCAGGTGTAAAGTACACATTCCTTCCACTATTGATTAAGGCACTTTCAATGGCCTTGAGCAAATATCCCATGATTAATAGTTGCTTCAATGAAGAGTCATTGGAAGTTGTCCTTAAAGGTTTGTAGGCTTATTCACTCTTTCAATTGGCTCCTTTTATATGTCTCATAAATATAAGTTTTTAACAGGCAAATAACATTAAACAATTTTACTAGATGGTGCATATGCTAATATGACTTTCTCTCTAACAGAGTGCGTATGTTCCTTGTTTCTTCTCATTTCTTGCCTAGCTTTTTCTATCCATGGAATTAAGAATTTTCTAGTTTTTGTGGTTGATAATAGTGTTCTCACGTTTCATTCCAACTTATGAAGGGGAATAAATGACAGCTTTTACAAGATTGTATATTAGTATATTACTATATTACTTGGTAGTTTGATTGACACGTCTCTCAATCGTCACCTATATATTTGCTCAGAAATTTTCTGAAACATGAGAGCATTATTTTGATGGGGTGTTATAGTGTTGAAAATTGATGTCATTTTGGCAGAATAAATACAGCTGTTAGAAAACATGTAGTCATCTACTATTTTCCTATAGGATACACAAAATATTCACAATTTACATACATACATGTATAGGGTAGTTTTTTGTTTTTACCATCAATATGTTTGTGTTTGCAGGTTTTAAATACTACTTGATTGCCAGAAACATGTTAACTGTTAACTATTGATAGGCTGATATGTCTTGGGTGCTTGCCTGTATCTATTAAATATTAGCCCCTTTGTGTCTACTCTATCTTTCTGACATGAGGTAACCATTGCTGATTATTTTAGGTTCTCATAATATTGGAATAGCCATGGCTACTCCATATGGTTTAGTGGTACCAAACATAAAGAATGTCCAGTCTCTTTCTATCTTTGAGGTTAGTTTATCCAACTTCTTATTTATTTAGGGATACAATTGTTCTTCTCAATCTCATTAATAACACTTATAGCTAGTGCTCTAAGTAGAAGAAAATGGAATGGTGTCAATATCTTTTACACCCTGTACATCTACAGTTGTTTATTCCTTCATTATGCGCCTGCTGTATTTTCCTGACAGGATTTTGTTTTATGTATTCAGATTACTAAGGAGCTGTCACGATTACAACAATTGGCATTGGATAATAAGCTCAGTCCAGTGGATATATCTGGTGGAACAATATCTCTAAGCAATATTGGGGCCATTGGTGGAAAATATGGTGCTCCAATTATAAACTTGCCTGAAGTTGCCATTATTGCAATTGGCCGAATTCAGAAAGTTCCCCAATTTGACGATGAAGGCAATGTTTATCCTGTGTCAATTATGACGGTAAGCAACAACATGGCAGAATGCTTTGTTTTCAAAGCAACTCCACATGCATATACACCTCATCAGCCATAATGATTTCCCTCTCAACATGCATCTGCAACGTCATAAACTGTTTTCTACGTCCTTTAATGCATCATGGACTTATCATTAGAGAGGAAATAATCTGACGCTCTATTTTCCTTCTCAGGTCAACATTGGTGCCGATCATAGAGTTCTGGATGGAGCAACCGTGGCAAGATTTTGCAACGAGTGGAAACAATTCATTGAAAAACCCGAGCTGCTCATGCTACACATGAAATGACTAGACTTTCTCAAATGATGTCTGCTTCTCAGCCTCCTTATTTCTGTATCTGTTTCTCTTAGTTAAGGAAAAACCTCAACTAAGTAATAAAACAGTTTGGCTTATCAAGAGAAAAAGTAATAAAACAGTTTATATGCCATTTATTTGCTTCATTCTACAGAGATGTGAGTGCCGTAAAATGTCTCATTTCTGTCTTCAGGGGCTATTCTGATTGAAATGAAAAAGAGGGAAGCAAAAGTGATTATTTTCTATTTTGGATCTCAAATTTAGTAAAATAGTTTGATGAGGATGATGGTAACTTCAGAGAATTTAGGAACCAAATCGTTACTTTTCCTACATTTTAAGGGCCAAACGATATTTATCCAAATAACAAAAGGAAACGACACCCACAAACTGAACAGTTTTCAACCGTCAGAAACGGCAGTGAGAACTAAACTCCACGACCACGGTTACTCTTTAGGAATTAGGACACGTGTCACAAACCCAATTCGCCGGAAAACTACCCGTTAAGTGGTTATCACTCCCTCCTCTGAGGTCCAAACTGCTAAATGATGATTGAACCTTACATCAATCTCTCTTCCTACAATCATGGCTGCCCAATTGGTCTTCTACCTTCTCCTTTCACTCTTCTGTTCTTCCTTTTCATTCTCCAGTGCAGGTATGAACTTCTTTCTCCTTTACTCTTTTTCTTTTGGCTTTTTAATGGGCATTAGAGATTAACTATATGATTTGATTTTTTTGTGATAAACCTACAGTACCAGATTTTGCATTCGGTTGGTTGGATGATAAGAATACATTTCAAGCAGGTGACATTGCCACCATCAGGATCAAGGTCCTTGGAAATTTTGACAGCAAAGGAAATGCTTCACTTGAAAAAACTGCTTTCAAGCCTACAATCACTGTAAATGGGAAGATTGGGAATAGTTCTTACATCTCTGGGGTTGTACAAGATACTTCTGGAGATCCCAGTGCTTGGAGTTGGAAGATTGTTTTCACTCCAATCATGGTTGGGATGTTTAATGTGATTATCAATGATGACCCTTTCAAGGTTATGGATTCTTCCCTCCATTTCACTGTGGAGCCAGGTATTTCCTTGTTCCCTATGCACTGCTCTTTAACAACTGTGCTTTAAGTTTTCGTGCTTTGAACATAATTAATTCTCTCCTTTTTGTTTTCTCCTTAAAGTCCGGTTCTTTTTAAAGATGTATATATATTGACTCCTATTGCTATTTGTTTGATTATAGGGCCAGTCTACCCTTCTGTCAGTATTGCTTCTTGGATGGGGCTCGTGAACGAATTTGAAGCAGGGACAAGAGCTCAAGTTTTGATTCTTCCTAAAGATGCATTTGGAAATAATATTTCTTCAACCAAAAAAGAACCAGAATCTTATAATTTTTCATTGTCCACTCTCTATGAAAATGGTTCTATTGCAAGTTCTCCTAACAGTAGTTACATGGGTTGGAATGAATTTGGCTATATAATCATTGAGTTTATTGCGGTAAAAGCTGGAAATTTCTTGTTGCATGTAGAAGGTGGAAACCAAACCTTGAATGGTTCACCCTTACCATTCAAGGTGAATCCAGGTGACATGCTATGCGGCTTTTATAACATTCTCCAATTAGTTGGATTTTTCAAATGCACTGACTAAAGTTTTATAAGTATGATTAGACTTTCTTGAATATAAAAATTAATGTCATGTTTGACTTATATATGGTGATGTATGTATATTGTGGTTAAAGTATTGTATTGGTTGATATAGGACCTCTGGATGTCTCCAATTGTGTGGCCAAATGGAACTGTGAAGGGAATGCATGGGAAATCTTTTCCAAGATGGAAATATTTATATATCAGCAAGATCAATATGGGAACCTTGTTTCAGGACTGTATGCATTTGATGCTGATGTTGTTGAGAAGGAAACAAATTTGTCTATACCTGTGGCAGATTTGTACTTTGAAGATGTAGAGCCCGGGATTCAGACTTTTTCTTTTACCATGTCAGAACCAGGGAATTTCTTGCTTACAATTTCGGATATGAAGCATAACAAAAGCATCTCCAATATGCCATATGCTTATACTGTCTTCGTAGGTGTGTGAAATGTGAATCTTTTCACAAATAAAACTTCTGCGGTTAATGTCCATCACATTTTATATTCCTTCAATTTTTCTGCTTCCCATTCCCCACTAATCTCAATTCATTTTCTTTTCTAGATAATGGTTAAAGATTATGCTATACCGGATAGCTGTAGAGGTTGTAATATTTTCTCTCCCTCTAATGTTGGTTCTATTACATGACTTAATCTGAACAGGTTATTGCGATGGATTTAACAGTGTTGTCAATGGCTCTGGTTTAAACAGTTCTATTGCAGGGGAAATTGCAGAGTTCTCAGTTTATTTGGTTGATGTTTTTCAATATCCATCCACAGTTAAAGTAGAAAGGCTTCAAGTACAGATTAAAAGGGAAAGTGATTCCTATTTTGTATTGCCTACAATATATCCAAGACAGAACATCAATGGTACAAGCAATTTAGCTACCATTCTTGTCATTTGCTTTTGACATGTAGTCCTGGTCAGAATTTTGACAAAGAAACATGCAAATTGATATAGGAAGTGGATCTACTGGAGTATTGCATGATGGTTTTATCAGAGAGTTTGAATATGCTCCTGCTCCATCATTTGTCCCCAACAATGCTGTAAGATGTGTACTTATTTATGTTCATCAAGCATTTACTCCTGGATTATAATAGTAATTTGGTTTAGAATTTAGTCTTCAGGTAGCTCAAATGTTGAGGCTAGCACATACAGCATCACTTATACTCCTGAAAAGAGTGGGATATACAAAATTCAGGTGTTCTGTGGAAACATTATCCTGAATGGTGGTATTCCCTTTACAAAGGAAGTAAAAGCTGGTATGTTTATTATCACCTTAAAATAACTAGTCCTTGATATAGACATGGATTTAGTTATAATTCAAAATTTCCCTATACTAACTGGCTTTACCATTTCATCACAGGTGAAGTTAATATATCACTCTCAAGAGTAATGAAATTTGACATCAAGGCCACAAAGCTTATTAAGAATGAGATAGTAGTAGAACTGCTGGATTCATTTGGAAACCCTGTTCTGTCACAACAGTCAAGGCTGAAACTAGAGCTTGCTTCAGTTAACAGGTCTGGTTTCACAACTTGGATGTTTGAGAACAACAATGATGGGTCATACACAGGTCACTATCTTGCAATGGAAGTTGGCACATATGAGTTGTGTGTTTCACTTGATGGCAAGCATATCTTACCCTGCCCCTTTGGAATCAATGTGTATGGGAGTAAGTTAGAACACATTCTTAAATATCATATGATTTATGGTTTCAAACAGCACTGGCTTAAGGTGAAGCCAATATTTGCTTTTTCTTGGTAGAAATAGTTTGATGGAAGTTAACTTTATTAAGTTCAATGTTTTTAATATCTTTCAGGTGAATATTTTCCTAAAGCATACAGTGATGCAATATCTGTGTGGGAGGATGAGTCAATTGCTTTTGATGTGTTGGCAAATGACTACTTTGCTGGTGACAATGCAAGCATAGTTGAATTCTCAAAGGTGAGATCAGAAGTTGGAATTCTCTACTCCATAGCCAAGATTATGCTAAGGATCTGCTAGCAATATTTACCTGCAATGTGTGGAATTTGTTAGCCAGGTTATGGTTCACTCCTTCAGTATGGAGGGCTCCTCAGATACACACCATATAAAGATTATACTGGGAATGATTCCTTTCTGTATACAATGTCTGACATAAATGGCAACCTTGCTACTGCTTCTGTCAACATTTCTGTCCTCACCATCCCACCACAGTTTTTTTCCTTTCCAAGCATATTGCAAGCAACTGAGGATATATTAAGTCCCAGATTCAGGTAAAGTATCATTTTAAATAAATTTTGTTGTTGGTATGGGCAAATATCATTAGGTCTACATTCTTGTTATTGTAATCCTCACCCTTTGCAGTGGTTATGCTGGCTTTGAGATAAAATATTCAGATCCAATGGAGAACATCTCGGTCACTCTCAGTGCACGGTCTGGATCAGTATTTCTATCACCAACATTGATTCAATTTTGGCAGCCAATGTGGAGTGAACTTTCTGTAAGCAAAGTGGAGGACCAAGGAAAGAATTTGACCATAGAAGGCCGTCTAGAAGTAATTAATTATGCCCTTAGATCAATTCAATATCTCGGGTACCAATTACTTTCTGAAGCTTTTTTCCCCCCTGTTAAAGTACTATGGTTCTAACATTCATGATTTAATATGAAAATTTTACCTACTTTTTGTACATTAGGACATAGAATTTTCCTATTTCCAGTTTATTTTCTCATTAAAATAATAATTCTCTACCTCCCAAACCCCCAACCCTCTTACACTGAATCATCATCCTTATCCTAGCTCTTAAGGTAAATATAACTTTATTTTGTTGTATTTTTTACAGAAATGAAAATTTTTCCGGTGAGGACACCCTTAAAGTTTCCGCCAGGAACAAGAATGGGAAAAACGATTTGGACATTCCAGTTTTAGTTGAACCAATAAATGATCCTCCATATGTTCAAATTCCTGAGTTCATCATCTTGAAGAGCAGTGGAGATGAGTCACTGATCTTTAACAGCAAAGAAGACAAGTTTGAATTCTTTGTTGGAGATCCAGACGTTCTTAACTTCCCTGGTATGTTTTTCCAACACAGTTTCCTTAAACAAATTTTGATCATGCTATAGGAGTGTTTACTAAAGGCTTGGAATTGTTCTGGTGAATTAAATTCCAGGGGGTGAGTCTCACTTTCTAGTCACATTCTCAGTGGAAGTTAATGATGGATTTTTGCTGGCAACTCTACCTGCTTTCCTCATAAATTCAACTGAAATAAAGCTGAAGAACACTTTTCAGTGGCAACCCCTTCAAACATATGTCTCTATCTCAAAACATTTTGTGGTCAAAGCCAATGGGATAAGATTTCGAGGAACACTTAAAGACTGCAACAGTGTGATGCAAGAACTTGTATATCATGTAAGTAAGTTGATTTCTTTAAAAGTGTGTCAAGAAACTACTGTTGAGAAGCTCATAAAGCTATATGTCGTGTGGAAACATTGAAACATGAATTTATCTATAAAACTAATTCTGTGCACAGGGTGGAGAACATGGTGCTGTTTTAACAGTTAAAATAAATGATATGGGACACTATGGGTGTTATTTGGATTGTACTGAAAAGATATCAATGCCTTTGCGTGCCAAGGCTACTGTAAACCTAATCAGAAGAAGGCCAGTGAGTCCACTGCTAGCCCATGGTAAGTGACTATTATCTGAATCACCAAATGAACACATCAAAAAAAAAAAAAAAAAAACTCTATGGATCTTAATAGTTTCTCATCTGCATCTGCATTTGTTGTAAATTAACTGATATATTTCTCATATATTTCTCACTGCATGGTCACAGCACTTGGATCAGTTATTGTTATTGAATTCCTAGTGTTATTTTTGCTTGGATTGCTACTTCTGTTCTTTACATGCAAATGCGCAATTCTTCTTGTGAACGAGAAAAGGCGATCCAATATCAGAAACTCTGATCAATCTGGCATGCAAAGCTCCCAGAAACAACCTGTAAGTGTCCTTAACTTTTTCATCATGTATGTCATCACATCCCAAGAACATGAGAACAATATTCTTGATTAATTAATACACTTTTCTTTTGTTCTAATTTGTTATATATTGCTTTCTTTTTGCAGTCAGGGTCAAATCAAAATAAGGATGCAACTCACTTCACCAGTTGTTTTAAAAGCCCCTTTTTCCATCATAGCAGCAAACCTTCCACTTTTCGCCAGCGGTAATTATTATCACACACAACTATTGTAAACCTATTGCAAGTTTGCTATTAATAAGAAATGAAAGCTATCAAGCTAATCAAGGTTACTAAATGCTTGCCTGAGGAAACACATATCTTGATAATAAACTTCAGAGGAAGGATGTTTTGAGCTTATTTATTATCCTCTTGTCTGATACATTTCAGATTCTCTAGTAATTCCTTTCATAATTAGCAGATCCAGCAGGTCCTCAGCTAGAGGATCAGGTAGGGAGCCACTTCGCATCTCTCAATCCTCTGGTCATGATTTCTGCCAGCCAACTGCTGTTTCCAGTTTCATGCCACTTGAAGCAATTGAAAGGGAGCAAAGTTTAACAGTCTAATCTTGTGTGTGTGGTATTCAGCTATCAGATTCATGTTCTACTGAACTTTCATTATAAATTAATGTAATATTTGTTTGTCTAAATCATGCTATGAAGTATAAAAGTAAAATGTAAAGGAATCCAACAACAATATATTGTGTAAAGGAAAGCAAAAATGTACATGCTTCAAACTTCATTTGGAAAATGGATAAGGGTTTTTTACTTTTATTACCTCCTTTGGTTTGGTGGTAAGAGAGTTTAAACTTTTAACTCAATGAAAGTTTTTGCACAGTGAAGTTGGGGGTGGAGGCAGCATTTGGACCACAAGTAACTGGGAGACTTGATCTCAAAATTTTACTTAGGAAATTGAATGAGGTTTATGTATCCCTGAGTCACAGACAAGCTTCTTATCTCTTCAATTAGTGTTGAGTTTGTTTACATGGGTGTGTGGTGATGGAATTATGAATAAAATCCCCCATTGAAAAAATAGAGTAGTATTAAGTAGATTGTTAATGTGGGCAGTGGCGGAGCCATCTTATGCTTTGAAGAAAAAAAAATAATTGGTGGGTTTTCAAGTTTGTAATTAAAGTAAATTTGATCCATTAATTTTTGTTTTAATCATTTTTATCCTTAAATTTAATATTTCAATTTTTTTTTGAGAATTCATTTATGGTATGTCCATCAAAATTTTCTTCATCATTTAATAAAGATTCAATTTTAAAATTTTATATAAGTAAAAATACTCTAACGAAATTTATTATAAATGTATTAAGAATTTCTATAATGCCTATAATACCCTTTTATGATTAATAGTTAAAATATTAAAATTTTATTAATTAATTTTAATTAAATAAATTACTATAAATTAAAAATTGATAATCAAATCTCTTTCTCTCTTTCTATTTTTCTTACTACATTTTTCATCATTAAAAATGAACATATTTTATTCAATTCTAAATTACTTAATATTTAATTTTTTTGGTTTGATTAAGACAATTAGAAATTTAATTAATTGAAATATTTCATTTTGGTTAATGATTAAAAATCAAAATATTTTTTACTTAAAAAGATTAAAAGAATTTAATCAATTGTATAAACCATATTAATAAAAAAATCAAAATTTTGGTAATTAAAACTAAAATTTTGAATTATGTTCATGTATTAAAATAAAAATCATTAATCAAAATAATAAAAGAAAGGAGAAGGAGAGTTTTACTTATTGTTATTTTTTAATTTTAATATTTTCTTTAATTAAAATTAATAAATACTTAACATTTTAATTATTTGTCAAAAAAAAGTATTTTGGACCTTTAAAAAAAAAAACTCTAATAAACTTATGAGAGATTTAATTCGATTATTTTTATTTCTATAAGACTTAAAATTTAAGTTTCTCTTAATTTGAAGGAAAAACTTAGTAAAGTCACTTAAAAAGAATTTTCCTATTCTTTTTAATCATTTTCTTGTTCATTGATCTATTGGGAACTTTAGGTGATGATTAATTGGGTACTTTAGGTGACGATTAGGAAGATTAGAAAATAGAGATGCTATAAAAGATGATGAAAAAATGAAAATTAGTTAAATTATAATATTATTTTATTTATTTTCAACAATTGTTTCTTTAATAATAACTTAAAATATTACTTTAGTGTCCATTGTAAGTTGTGATTTATTCTCCGTTGCAGTCAACAGCGACATAGTGCACCGGCATGCCCCTTGCCGCTGCTTATAGGTGGTGATTAGGAAGATTAGAAAATAGAGATGCTATAAAAGATGATGAAAAAATTAAAACTAGTTAAATTATAATATTATTTTATTTATTTTCAATGGTAGTTTAAAATATTACTTTAGTGTTCATTGTATGTTGTGATTTGTTCTCTGTTGCAGTCTCCAGCGACATTGTGCACCGGCACGTTCCTTGCCGCTGCTTGTCAGAGTTTTCTACAGACGTTCCATCAAACTCGTCAAACTAAATCCTGTTAACCCTTTCCATTTCCATATTGCAGCAAACTGAGAGGAAGACGTACAGTACAGGAAGAAGTATTCCAATGAATGATCTTAAAAGTATAAGGACGTTAATGAAACAAAATGAAAAGTAAATGGACGTTCATTCGCTTTAAGTTGAGTAACTTGACAGTACAAGAACCAGGACTGTAGGGGTAGGTGCCAATTTTTGTTTTGTCCTCTGAAGACAAAATGGCGACAGCATCTTCCCCGGGCTTGCAAAATCTCCTCAAAGTTGGCACCAAAATCGTCGCCGTCGGCCGAAACTACGTCGCCCATGCCAAAGAGCTTGGTAACGCCGTCCCGAAGGTATCCTGTTCCCGTTACCATCTTTTTTCCGATGTGGGATATATTTTGGGATTGTAACGAGCTGAAGCTGGTTGTTTTAACAGGAGCCAGTTTTGTTCCTGAAGCCGACATCTTCATATTTGCCAAATGGGGGCACGATTGAGGTTCCCCATCTGCTGAATTCTCTGGATCATGAAGTTGAGCTTGCGGTCGTGATCGGGAAGAAGGCTCGGGATGTGCCTGAGGACACTGCAATGGATTATGTTGGAGGTATATCTTTAAATTATTATGTGATCGAAAACCATCAAATGGGCATTCATACTTTGATTTCAGTCTTTAAGTGATTTGGATCGATTTTCAGTGACACCATGTTATGACTATTCCTGGGTTAATGGCCAAAGTTTTTGGTCGATGAGCTTAAGAAGAACAGCTACTGTATGTGAAAAAATGCTTGAGTATGATAATTTCAATTCCTTTGTCATCTCCATTAATCAGTTGCGAATTGGATGAAACAATTGCTGGTCAAGCAACATCTGGATCAGTACTATATATGTTTAAAGTAAACAGTTGATTATGTGACTGAGCAGAGTCTTTTATCAGTCTCGACTGAAACATGAGGGGTGATGGGGTGTATTCATCAAAAAAATAAAATAAATAAATAAACTTCATATATCCTGATTGGTTAAAGATGCCGAGATGGTAACTTTATTAGCTATCCCAATGGTTTTGTTTCAAATTAAAGCCTGAACCATGCACTTGTTTTGTTCTGTAGTTCTGCCTTTTTTAGTTTTCTTGATTCTGAAATGACCAGTGTTGGTGTTTCAGGTTATGCTTTAGCGTTGGATATGACTGCAAGGGAAATCCAGTCTGTTGCAAAGGTTCAATTTTTGTGTAGACTATCATCTCTTTTCTATTAATTGATTGTATAAGATGCTTTTGCTTGAGACTAGAATTAAGATATTTTTTATGCAACATGACTTCATGCAGAGCTCGTTTTCTGTGTGTCTGCTTTCAATTTCTTATGTTCTGTCTTTCTGCATGTTTGAGCTGTCTTATTCCCACGAGAATACAATAGCCCTGCCAAGCAGTGAAGCAAATAAATTGTAGTGGTTAATTGATTCAGACTTTGAATGTGAAAGCCTTAAGAAAGTACCTCCCTTGAAATCTGTGCATTGATGCAGAGAACTGAATGCAATGCCAAAGTTATCAATTTGGGTCAATGCATCACACTCTTGCAAGACAAAAATCAAGAATTACATAATCACGGTCTAGAAGTTTTACTTTATGCTATTATTCTTACAAGGAGAAAAATAATGTGACGTACTTGTTCATCTTTCAAATTCTTTTGATTATCTTATAAGTTTTAGATAATGAAGACGCTGCTTCTTCCAATCATCTTTCACAGGCTGCAGGTCTTCCATGGACAGTTGCTAAAGGGCAGGACACCTTCACACCAATAAGTTCTGTTGTATGTATTGAAACGCTGTACTTTTTATGTTTCTCTTTCCCTTGAAGTATGTTAACTCTCATTCGCAGTTTGGTGAGTCTTTCTTTCTGCCTTTACATGTTAGAAGGAAAGTAACCAAACCCAATAAATATGAGATTGGTAAAGCTGGGGTGAAAGGGTTAAAAAATCTAATCTTTAAATGTTTACCATCATATGAATGCAGATACCTCACTCTCTACTGTCTTTGTTATGTCATTCAGGCAAAACATTTGGCATTACTTTCCAATTTTCCTCTTTCTGTTATACCAGGTTCTGTTTTGGGGGGAGGGAGTGTTCTGCAGAATAGTCATTCTTCTGTTTTGTGCATTCTAATTACTCTGATATTAATCCTACTCCACATTTTAAGATTGACTGCAAAAATCTTCTGCAGCTATCTCTGTCAATGGTGCCTGACCCTGACAACTTGGAGTTGTGGTTAAAGGTTTATTGATTATGTGTTATTCACTTTTCCTTTTTGTATGTTTACTCTGTAAGCCCTCATATTGTAGCTTCCAACTAAAGAAGGTTTGATCTATTTGTTTCATCACAGGTGGATGGAGAAACACGACAAAAGGGTTCCACCAAGGATATGATTTTTAAGATTCCTTATCTCATTAGCCACATAAGTTCAATTATGACACTTTTTGAAGGCGATGTCATATTGACTGGTATTATAACAGCTCTTTCTCATACTTCCTTTCTCTTTCCACTGCATCTATTGAACACTTTTATTGGGGTGGGAGTGTTCTTAATAAACTAATTATTGATCAAAAGCAGAAGAAAGAGTTCAGTCCATCTCAGGATAGTTATCAGGGATATGATTCATATTTGCAAATCTTCACCATTATATATAATTGCTTGCTAGATCCAATTCTATGAGTTCAAGTTTCAAACATTGGTGACATGCTGGATACATTGGTTGTTTGTGTTTACATGTTTGATGGCATGTCCAAAATCCTAACATCAGTTTTACATTGTAGGCAATTTGATAATATTTTGAGTCATGATTCTACTTTGTTTAAAGGCTTAATAAGTATGGGTTTAATGCAGTGAGCTATAAACTCTTGCATTTTATTGGGTGTTTCATACTTTTTTATGGGATTTTCATGGAAGAAATAATATGCATGATATTATTTTTCAAAATATATTTCATTTTCGGAATTTTTGAAATGAAACATGAAACCTAGACCTTCCTTTCATAGAAAACATTTTTGATGAAATATTAGAGGAAATTAAAAGGTTTTTAAATGTCATAGGATTTTGTTTTGTGATATAACTTGTCTCATCATTGTTATTGCAGGGACTCCAGAAGGTGTTGGCCCTGTGAAAGTTGGTCAAGAGATAACTGCTGGGATAACAGGTCTTCTTGATGTTCACTTCAATGTTGAAAAACGCCAAAAGGCTAGGTAGTGGAGACCTATGTGTATCTACTTTTAATTCTGGTTATGACAACAAAATAATTCAACTTCATTTGTGTTCTTATATGAAAAACCAACAGTACACTAGTGAATTTGCGAATAATATATGAGGTTATTTATCTCCAGGCTTTTCATGGAATGAATGTGCTACTCATTTCTGAAAAA
>BPVZ01000001.1:440352-455516 GCA_020521535.1 Rubroshorea leprosula | reverse complement strand
TCATGCTTTTCTTGGTTCCTTACAATAGCAGTGAATGACATAGCATTTCCATTATTAGGATCAAGCAAAAGTTTGTCAATTATTCTTTCACCATACTCATGAATATCAAAGGGAGGGTGTGACTCCTGTCAAAAAACTAACACTAATTAATTTGGACAAACCCAATGAGAGAAAATCAAAAGAGGAATGAAACACTGAATTGAAGGGGTAGGTACTTATTCAAAAGTATGTAAAAAAACCTACCTGCTCTTCCAAGTTCTGCTCAATTTTCTGTTTCCAGGATGAAATTCGAGCAGCCAGTTCAGTCTGCTTCTCATTCTCAGCTATGCTTGCAAGTAGAGCATCCTGCATGAAAAAATTTTAAGTTTCTACCAAGCAGCTTTCCACCAACATGCATATAATTACCTTCAGGAAGCACTTTGAGATATGAGCTCTTCAAAAAAGATGGAAAAGAAAGGCAAAAGACTAATGTACAACCATGCAGGCATAACTTGAGAAATAGCTATATGCATATTGCTAAGAATTGGGCAGCTATAATTGTTCTAAAAGAAACAACGGAACCTATTCAAAGTTTTTTCAATAGCATGGTGAACTTCAGATCAAACTATGAGGGGTTTGGGACAGGGGATACAATTAGCAGAATTTAGTGTTATGCGTCTCACCTAGAGTTCAAACTTTAAATCATCAAATTACCATTCAAGATTAACAACAAAATGCTTTTGACTAAAATCTGAACAAATACATGTGCCAACAATGGTGATATTAAATTGGTTAACAGTTCATTAACAAAAAAAAGCTAGAGGGATATGTTCATCTCAGCCAAAAAAAGGGGGGGCAGGGTTGGGCAGGGTGGTTAATGAGGCAGAATTATCCAGATAAAGTGTACATACAAGGTGAGAGCGACACAGATCTTCCAGAGTTTCTTGAGAAATGGGGCGCACATTGTCAAATGCTTCATCAGTTCCAAAATGAGCTACACCATCACCATGCTTAATATATAAAAATCACTTAGTAAGAAAAATTACAAAATCCCACATTGTTATCGGATAAACATTCATGCATAATCTCATTCTAATTTACTAACCTTGTCATGGTGAAAGGAAGCATCTTCCTCCATAGTCATGCTCTCTAGCACATCAAAATCATGTCCAAAATCATGGAACCCACCTTCAGATCTATTTTCCTCAGTGTCATCATTGGGAATTGTAAAATCAATACAAGCTCCACTTCCTTGATCTACAAGTGACTGCCGGAGCTGCAACAGGAGAACAGTTTACACAAACCAACCGTGCAACAGGATCAGCTGAAAATAACTTCTAGAAAAAGTACCTTTTCATATAATGGAGGAGATTGAGACCTCCTTTGGCTATTAAAGGTTTTCTGTTGTGACTCGCAAATTTCTGTCAGCTCAGGACTAACAGTACCATGCAATCTAGCAAGTGGAAAAATGGTAGCTATTGAGGTTGACTTTTTTGCATCGAAGACATTCCTTCTGCAAGCATTCACTGCTAGTGAATAAAAATTAATGCAGAGCATTAGGTGCAGAAGAAAGATGATATGGAGCAAAAGAGAAACAAGAGAAGCAAACAGTTTAACCTCTTCTGAAAGGCTTCACTTTTAAGTTCCCTGGTTCATGAGGGTTCAAAGGGTTCCATGGATTGTTGTCGTCATCTGAATCATCCAAGTTTTCAGGTTCTTGATGTCTATCATCCATATCAAACCCATGATTTATATCTTCATAATTATCATTTGTGGTAGGATGAGGCCCCATGTTACAGTCATTAGCCTCAAAACCACAGTCAATCGTAGGAGAGTGATCAACATTAGCATTTTTATTCTTTCCAAGAGATGACTGATGTGCAGTTGCACCAGAATGTCTAGTGGGAGACAAGAAGCTCCTGCAAGTTGAGCTGCCTCTGTATGCTCCATGTTGTCCTTTATCAACTCTACCCTTCAGATAATCATCAACCCCTACTGCATCACATGGTTCTAATAGAATAAAATCTTGGTAGAGATCATTTGTTGCTAGCTGCAACCACATAAAAATGATGAATTATTAGTATTGCAAATTTAGTCAATACCTCCTGGTACTAAAACTTTAAGCAACTTCAATACCAGGTAAGACTCTAATTCATTGCCATCACCAGCAGTATCTAAGCAATCTCCTTCAAGCACAACCAGATTTGCTGGGGGCTTCACAAAGTGATTCAATAAAGTCTCCTTACTTACTGAACTATCTAAACAGTTCTTTGCTTCCACTGCAATATAAAAGGCAACTTTGGTTGATACATTTACTATAACTTGTTCAAAAAAGAAGTTAATGGTTTAACAGTACCTGGGACATCAACTAAGACCCAAAAGTCATCACTTTCTCCACCAGAAACTGCATGGGAAGCATTTTGTTCGGGCTGTGCTGATGTGCCTTCTGATTGATCTTGTTGTCTGTTTAAAAGATAAGAAAGTAGCAAAAATAAGCACTTCTATGAAATTCATCTATATCATGCTTATAAGCAGATGGCTAATTAATTATAACTCTAATTCTTATACTGTACCATTACAGAACTTTTAATTCAAAGCTACATTTTGGATTCCTCTAGTTATTCCTTTTGTTGAAGTTGTTCACAGAACCAGAAGTTATCCAGATGCAAAGCAAATAACTTGGATTCCAATTTTCTGATAAATTATTGAAGAAGGACAAAGACATCTTCCACCATATGACTTACTGCAAAGATGCAAAACTTGAACTCCCAACCCAGTTCATAACAGACCATAACAACCTAGTTATTTGAACCAATCAAGAGTGCCACCTAGTCAAAATACAAAAGCTAATCTATTCGAGCAGAAACAAGAATCCTAACTTCCCATTGTAGAACAAACAGAACAATTCATTGAAGTCAAGAAAAATTAACAGATGCTAATAAAGCATAAAATTTCCAAATAAGGTATAAAAAACAAAATAAAGGAAAAAAAAAAAATCAAACCTCTGAGAAAGAAACTCCAAAGCATGCAAAACCAAGTTGTAAAGATACTCAACTTTCCGACTATAGACCTGAACTGAGCCCTGAAGCAGCAAAGCAGCTACATTTTCCACCAGAAAAAATAAAAATAAAAAAATAAAAAAAATCACAAACCAACTTAAGATCACTTAAAATGATGAAGTTAAAGTGCAACCTTCAGCAAAATTGACAGGATTGCGACCGTCGTCTTCCACAGAAGCAGTAATTTGGCCGGAACAAATCCTCAAGAGATAATCTTCAAGCTTATTCGCAAGGTCGACATCCCAATTAGCTTCTAAATCTCTTTGTGGCTGCACTATACGAAACCTTTGAGGTTCTTCGGCGCCACCTTCTCCGCCATTGAACCCGACCATCTTCTTCTCTAAAGACCAAAAAAGATTTGCGGTGGCGTTAACTGGTATTCATTGGGGGGAGATTCAGGGTTTGGGGATGAAGATTTGGGCAATTCGGATTCTGATTGGTTCCCAAGAAAATAGAAGAGAAAAAATGGCGGAAAGGGGAAAGCTTTTTAGTTTCAGTGCCGGGAAAAAGGCAGTGGAGTTGGAGACCAGACAGGGGAGCAGGCGGGATCCAGGATGAGGAAGAAAAGGGACTTTCAAAAATTCTTACGGACTCGCGATTTTCCCGCTTGCTTCTCGTTTTCTCTTTTGTCCACAATGGACTCATTGTGGGTTTAGCCTATTGGGCCCCAAAGCTGGGCAATTAAATTAAGAAATCTTTATCACTTCAGGTACGAGATTGATGTGAAATACTGTAATTGTGCTGTAACTGATCTGAACCTCTATCACTTCAACTTTGTTTGTTAGTTTGTTACTTGTTTTTTTATAATAAAAAACTTAAATTAATTAATGTGTTAGTATTTGTAGTATCAGTTAAGAAATTCAAACGCTTGAAAAAAATGCAATTTACCAGCTGCCCAGGTAGCGGTGGTTACCATTGGCCACAACAAAAGAATGCTTAGTTTGTTACTTGTTAGTGCTCTGTTGTGGATTTTTTCACCCCCCCTATATATATTGTTGATGATGAAAAGGCAGCTTACAATGGTTTCACTCAATCACAATGTTTGTTTTTTTGTTTAGACACCTAAACACAATGTTAGGACTCTTTCTATATATATATATATATATATATATATATAATATTGATATTTTTCTATAAAATGATGTTTTGTACCTCATATACCTCTAGGAAGACAGATTTTCCTCATATTTTCAATAAATATGTATTTGAGAAAACTAAAAATAACAAAGTGATGATATTTAAATATTAAGATTATTTGTGAAATTATTCAAATATATTTAATGAATCTTCTTTTTGTGTTAGTTCATTTAGGGATTTAAGTTTTTTTATTATTATTTTTAATATTTTAATTGTCAAATATCTTAATTTTCTGGAGTTTCTATCTATTTTATATTAAGAATGCATTATAACCTCAATGTTGAATTTAAAGCAAATGTATAAATCCATTTCAAATTTTAAGTTTTGCTATCTAAATTTAAAAAATAAAATTAATTTTTTTAAAAGCATCAAAGTGACGTGAGATACACCTTAAATTGTTTGAACAAAAATTAATCTTAAAATAAACAAAAATTTACCCAAAGTATATTAACTTAAAAAGAATGCATTATACAAGTTTCTTAACATGAGATTCAAACATAAAATTTTCTACCTTTAAACGTGTTATTTTAATTTGAATCGAGCCAAAAACTACAAGGATAACAAACTTATTTAATCAAGCCCAAATTTGTGATAAATAAAATTTTTTTATATGTAATAAAAGTGAAAAATAAAATTTAATAAGCAATCACAAACTATGGATCATCAGCACAAATACACACGGCCAAGGGAGGAGACCATAGGCCCACCTCCCCTGCATCCGATTTATCAATAAGCTGTTCAATTCATTTTCATCATTCATCCTGGCGCAAACCGTCTGCCAAAGATTGATTCCTTACAACCCAGGAATCATTCCAGGAACGTAAGGAACTCCAGTCTGAGGGATCCATGAATTACCGCCGAAGAACCTTGCGGCGGTGTATTTCTGTATCGCGTCGGCATTGTACTTCTTGATACCCTTCCATGTAACTCTTTTAGATTGTTCGGCACCAGGTCCCCTGTTATTGTACTCGACGTAGAGCAGAGTGTTGAGGGCGAAGTCACCTGCCCATGGAAGAAATCCTTCAGGGGCGATGATGTCGTCAATTTGGCTTTGCATTATGATGGTTCTGGAGAATGCCTTCCAGGGACGGCCGAGGTATGCCCTGTTCTTGTCCTTGACGGGGATGTACTCTGGATCACCGGAGATGGTACAGTTCTGGAGGACAATGGCAGAGACCTGACGTTTTTCTATCCTACCTTGGGCGGTGACTATGCATTGTTGGTTGGGAAGAGGCTTCCTGACAATGATCTTGCAGTTCTGGAAGAATGATGGTGAGTCACCAAAGATGAAGTCGATGGTGCCGGTGATGGTGCAGTCGCGGTAGAACTGACGGTGGTTGTGGGCGTAGAGGGTGTCTTGGTATCCATCCATCTGGCAGTTGTAAAAAATGGCCTTGTCACCAGACACACGCAGCGCCACAGCTTGGTGCTTTATAGCTCCGGCGGAGTTCTCGAACCCTATATCCTTGGCCATGAAATTGTCTGCGGCTATACCTGAAACACCCAAAACATTTTATTGTTATAAAGGTTGATTTCTGTTTGGAGATTTCAAGTTCGAATTTTGAAATAAGATAAAGAAGGGATTTAGTAAATAAAAAATTGATTTCTATTGTTAATTAACTACATACCAACTGTTGCAGTCTTGTATGTGCCGGTTCCGTCAGCCCAGTTTAGGCTACCGGTGATCTTGGTCTTAGTGGGGCCGTCGCCAAGAAACATGACATTAGTGTGGGACTTAACGAGGTTCACTTGCTCTTCATACACTCCCTGCTTAATATAAATCACAAACGTCTTGTTCCCCTTCTTAGGTATATCTTTTATGGCTTCATTGATGGTTTTATATTTACCACTTCCATCCTTGGCAACTATTACATCAGGTTTTATGGTGGCTGGGTTTGCCGCGAGAAGTCTTCGCTGTCCAGTAGAGACCCATGAGGGCATTCCATCTTCAGCCAGGAGCCTCCTTTCTCCACCACTACCGCCGCCGTTGCTGCTAAAGCCAGGGATACCCAGATTTGCTAGGATGGATGTAAACTCGGTAATCATAGCCAAACCATTGCTTGTAAGCTCCTGAGATGTCTTAAGAATCTCCTTCATCTTGGCACCCGCCTCACCAGTGGTATTATCAAATCCGTCCAGGCAAGTTTGCTGGTAAGTAATGGAGCCACTGAGCCAAACCTTGAGATCTTCCAAATAATCATCCATTGAGGTGAGGTCAAAAGCACCCAATTGATCAAAAGAGTTCTTCAGGTCCTGAATGGAATAATCCATCAACTCCTGACAATTGTCAAGAGCCTGTTTTGCCATCGGATCCTTGGCCACATTCTTCAACGTGGTCGAGTTCGCCATGGCCTTCTTGATCTCATCCATGGCCACCTGAAACCCAACCTTGATTAGCTCTTTAGGGTCGGTGGTGTTTGGAGCGGCAGAATTCATGCTCTTTTCGCATGCATCCTTATAATCAACAGGCTGGCAGATGGCCTTAATCGCCTTGCTGGAAGTGGATATCCCAGAAGGTGAAGCACCTGCAGGTCCTGCACTGGCATGGCTGTTGCTGTTCTTCCCAACACCAATCACTACAGCAACCACCAAGGCAATCAGCAAAACTCCAGACACGCTCATAATAATGATCCTCTTGTTCTTCCCGTCCGAAGACATCTTGAACAAGTATTTTTTTTGGTTTCCGCAATGAATATTTTTCTAATCTTTTTTTCTTATGATTTCTCCCCCCTTTTTCTTTCTTTATTCAAATGCTAATAGAGAGCTACCGGGGCTCTTCTCTATTAGCTTATATCTTTGCCCCTTGGGCTCTGGGTTGGAGAAACTTTCTGGGATTATGGTTTTTATAGAGACAAAATATATGGTTGTTATGTTTCCGACAAAAAAGAAGGGTACTCATGGTTTGCCTTTTCTTTCTCATTCTAAAGATTTGCATTTTGCCTTTTGTCTTTCTGTTGCGAAAACTAATATTGGTCAGATAGGTTGTCCTAATTTCCCCAATAGCAAACTGCTTTGAACCATTTTTAGTTTTTTTTTTTTTTCTCTCTGGTTTCAATCCATTTTTAGATATTGTTACATTACTTTTTTTGGGGGGAGGGGGTTAATTTATATCAATTTGAAAATCAAAACCATTATGTATGATTATTGTTATGTTCCTATATAAAGGTTGCTTCTGTTCCTACTCAGTTTCATATGCGAATGGTAAAAACCAAATATTCTTTTCAACTTTCCCAACTCACGTTCACATCATTTACTAGTTCTTAATCAAATTGAGTTTAAGCTTTCTAGTATTTGGGTTTGGTTCAGCTCATTGTGCCCTCTAACAATATTCATCCAAAAAACAGAAAACAGGCAGTTTTTGGTAAGCTCCATATTTTTTCTGTTCAATTCCCATATAGACAAAACAATGGGGATGGATCATTTATAGTCTATAGAGACTTTAAGACTGGTGCTTGTTTGCCGAACTGAGTGGCACCACCTTGTAACTCAAGAAAGGGCCCAGAGGTGGTTGGACCATGGCTAGGACAGCTTGGTTGTGCCAAAGCAGGGTGATTATATGGGTTACCCTGTCCAAGTTGTGGGTGGCTGAAGTGGCTTAAGCGAAGGCTTGGGTTAGTTGGGCCCTGTGGTGGAGGATACTGCATAAGGCTGGGTTTAACAGAGCAGCGAACACTTCCCGCTCTCAACAGTGGAAGGAAAACAGACCTGTGTACCTTCAGCCCACTATGCCAGATGGGCCTTGGTCAGCTGGACTAACACCTTTTATTTTTTTTCCTCTCTTTTCCACTAAAAAAATTACATAGTGGCCCACCACCATGCCAGGTGGGCCTTGCTCAGCTGGACTATACCACCTTTTATTTTTTCCCTCTCTTTTCCACTAAAAAAGTTACATGGTTATTATTTACTTGGGGTAATTTGAAAGTAATGTCTTTAATGCCTCCAATTTTATTCTTAATATAAATTATTTGAAAATTGATGAGCTAATAAATTTGGGATTCAAATTAAACAAAAAAAGAAGAAGAAGAAAATGATTATTTGTGCACCTTTGTAGTTAGCTATATTAATATGGTGTTCTTACCATAAATTTAGTCCTCACACTCACAATTCGGGAAATAATGTAGCTCAGTTAGTTATATACTTTCCAATTTACAGCTTTCTTGAGTCAGGTTAAAGAAAATTTAAGATATTTAGAGAAACTAGATGCAAATTTAGTGGAGTGGATTATTCCTTCTTATCTCTCTTCTTATCTCATCATTGTCAAAAATATATATATATATATATATATATTATTATTCTTTTTTTTATAGTATGGTTAAATAATAAATTACATAATAAAAAATAACATTTATCATTCATCTTAAGATTTAAATTGTATATCTCCAACATGGAGATAACCTTATTATTATTCTCTTTGACAATACACGAGCAACCCTTGTGTTTTTGATCATATAGATCTAATACAACAATCATAAAATCTCCGTTGTATGGATTATTCTTCATCCGTTACCCATTGTAACTGAAGGAAATGAAAATTAATGTTCTCCTTTTCTCATTTTCTTTGTGAAATAGTTCAAAGCTTAGCTTTCTGTAGTTCTAGCTTAGCAATGGTTCCTAAATGCACTTCATCAGGTCCATCTGCGATTCTCAATGTTCTTGCTGTGGCCCAGAGATGTGCCAGAACAGTGTCTGATGATAGCCCGGCTGCTCCGTGTACTTGCATTGCCATGTCAAGCACCTTCAGTGCCATGTTTGGAGCTGCTACCTGCGAAACCCAGAATACCGAGTGAAAGAGAGGTAATATTGCATCTAAATTAGATAGATCAAGATTTTGACAGTGGTTATATCAGCAAACAACGACAATTACCTTGGCCATTGCAATGGTTCCACGGGCTTTCTTATTTCCAAGGCGATCAAGCTGATCGGCTGCTTCAAGAACTAACAACCTGGTTCTCTCCAGCTCAATGCGACACTGAATGAGAGCCAAAATTACACGAGACAAGTGAAGCTAATCAATGATGAGTATACAAAACATGATGGGATGTATTTAAACAAAGTCAATTCAATAACCAACTTTTCTCTTATAACAACTCCCTAAGAAGGTTGTGATTCCAATGAGAAAACAATTCATTTGTAAGAGGGTCTTAATCAAACTTACCTTTGCAAGATCTGAAAGGAATGAACCATGCTCAGCAATCAATTTTCCAAAAGCTTTCCTACTAAGTGCCCTTTGGGCCATTAACTGCATGCCACGCTCAGCGGCACCAATTAATCTCATGCAGTGGTGCAATCTTCCTGGTCCTAGTCTTCCCTGTAAGGATAAAACAACACCAAGGTCAAATATCTAAGATTATACTCTTGCAATGAAAAGCCTCATTGCCAATGCAAATTAACTTTCATCAAGTGAGATCAGTATTCATGTTTGCTAAAAAAGAAAAAAGAAGTCACATATAATTATCACATAAATAGACACTAGCTAAATTTCAAGATGAGAATAATTAATGTTTTCAAGAAATTTCGTGACATTCAGTAACAAGCATGTATATTAGATACGAAGGAAAAGTAAATAACTTTGAACTCAAATGATAGATAACACATGCATGCCTCCAACATCATATTGTCTTTTCTTCTTCGTTTTTTCTTTCTATCTTGAAATGTCAATGAAGGTAAGTTAAAATTGAGAATGGAAATTGTACAACTGTCATAACACATTAGGTTACCCAAGAAGGCCCATTAAGACCATACCTGGGCAATCTCAAATCCACGCCCTTCTCCCAGTAGTATGTTTCTTGCTGGAACACAAACATTCTCAAATGAAACTTCTGCGTGCCCATGAGGTGCATCATCAAAGCCAAATACTGTGAGTGGCCTCTTAATGGATACACCTGGAGTTTGGATATCCACTAAGATCATGGATTGCTGCTTGTGCTTAGGGGCCGTGAAGTCTGTTTTTCCCTGGATAGTGTTCAGATCACCATCTGTAATTAATACAAGCAAATAAAAGAATTTATTCCTGCTATTCAAGTATAGAACTCACCATGACAATAAGAAGTCGGCATCTTGGATCCATTGCTCCACTTGTCCACCACTTCTTCCCATTGATGATATACGAATCCCCTTGTCTGTAATATTGGCAAGATAAACAGAAACCCCAGTAAGCTGTACTTATCAGAAACAACTGTTGCCTTATATTTAAAGAATTGGGGAAAACAATAAAATACAATACTATAAATTCACTTTCATCAGTATCTATTCTGATGGAAAGGATGCCACAACCCGGAGGATAAGGTGAACTATGTTTTGTCCTGAATAAAGATTCCTGGATTTGATTAAAAAAGCAGATGATAAATGTACCTTTTAATAGAACACTCAATATTAGTTGCATCAGAGGATGCAACTTGGGGTTCTGTCATTGCAAATCCAGACCGGATTTTCCCCTCAAGCAATGGAATAAGCCACTCATGGAGTTGCTCTTTGTTCCCATAGCGCAACAATACCTAATGTCCATATAAATTAACAAATAAAAATGAAACTTGGTAATAAACCCTAAAGAAAATAAGAGAGCAATATTAATATGGTGCATTCTAGAATGTTCTGAAATGCAGATTTCAAATAGCTGCAACCTGTTACTGACTTGAAGAAGTTGAATATATTTAGGAACTAATGTAGCCTATTTACCTCAGTTTTCTATCAACTTACTGTCACAATAAATAACCTTTTTTCTCTATCAGATCATGTTACAACTGAAAACCAACTTTTCAGGATCAGAAAAAGGGTAGTCACAGTGATTAGCTGTCAGAGATGCAACAAGATCATGGAAAATTTACCTCCATATTCCCAGTATCAGGTGCACCACAGTTAAACACCTGAGGAGCCCAAATAGAGCGACCCATAATCTCACATAGGTATCCATATTCAAGGTTTGAAAGGCCTGCACCTAGCAGATGATCTTGTGTATTGTTAAGCAGAGCATCTTTACCCCCATTGAAAATAAGTTTTTTTGCCCTAGAAGCACTGTCAAACTGCATAAAATACAATTTCACATAACTATTGCTGTGAACAAAAACGTTAAAGGGTGAAGATTTGAGATACATACAGGTATCCACAAGTTCCATAAACCTTCTTTCTTTGCAAGTTCCTTCAGCCTCTCCTCCTCTGGGTGAACAGTCCAACGTAAGTCAGAAAGGGCAAGTTTGTAGAACTCATTTTCCTTGGGGTAAATGTGATCTTCCATGAACTTGATCAATCTGTTTCTCAATTCCATGACCCTTTTACTAGGAACAAATCTCCCACTGTCCTCTGAAAGGCTTTGAATATCATCCCGATTCCCATATTGTTTTCTATCTTGCGCAACTACATGGTTGTGGACTTACAGTTAAAAGAATGAAAGCACCTTGGATAATGGCTTGGAGAAAATAAAGTTAAAACCAACTTGAAGTGGCAGAATACATAGCATTGTGATACTTGCTAGACCAAGCTTTTAAAAGTTAACCTAAGTAATGTCATATTCCTGTGTATCAATTTTACAGAAAAATATAGAAGTGTTTATAAGTTCTACAGAATAAATTCATAAAATATTCTCAAAATACTAGCTGTGCGTCTGGACGTCAAATTTAGGATACATATCTCTATTTAGTTTTATTTTCTTTTTGAAAGAAGAATATATAATTTTTTTTTAAAATAATTAAATCAATGCTGAAGGAAACTGCTAAATGGTCTATAGCTACCAGGGGGAGGACGCTCAGGAAGCACGGAATCTCGAGCAATAAAAGCCAACGCAATTTCTATGAGACCATTAGCTTGATTCCCTGCATGTCGTGCACGTGCACCTCCTGAAGCATTACCCTGGATTAATAAGATGATCAAAGAATTTAATCAACATATTGTCCAAGCATGGCTAGCACTTTTAGCATATGGTTCAAATAAAATATCAAACTCCTTTTCTTCAAGGAATACCATAATCCATCTGTTATATACTCCTATGTAGATTGATGCTCCACGGAAGAAAGAAAAGGCAACATAGAATTTCCACTCAGCAACCGGCCACCTTTTTCCCTACATTACAACATTTTCCAGCATAAGCAGGCCTTAGAGAAAAACTAAGTAGATAACAGTTTCTGACATGCTATTTATATCAATTAATGAGAGCTTAAGATGAAAAGCAGCAGCTTCACTATATAACAAGTGTAAGTGGTGACAAAACTGCTTGAAAAAAGGTACATAGGCAAATTGAAATCACAGTCAAGATAGTGGGTGGAACTTACAGCTGCAGCACAGTATTCTGCCAGATATTCAGCCTGTGATGGAATCCCTTCTGGAATTCCAGCCACCTCAAGACCTTTACCCAGCTGATCTTTCTCAAGACTAATTTCAGTTATGTATGGCTGCCAATAGAGTGGGAGTGTAGTTAGCAATCACCAAACAAACACCAAGACTAATTTAACATTACTAAGCTGCTGGATGAAGCAAAAAACATAAGAAACCAGGCATTTGCACTGTTAAGTGCAGCAAAAAACATGGGAAAAATTATTTAAAACACCAAATCAGAAGTTGGGAAATAGCTACGTACCAAACAGTTATATGCAACATCACACATTTGGTTTCCAAGAGTAGACAATTCCCAGTCTAGAATACCAACCACTCGATCCTGCACATTGACAACATCTCACAGATTATCTAAGCTGTTAAAATATACTTAGAGCATAAAGGGCTTAGATAAAATTAGAAATCAACCTTAAGTCAAAATATTGATGACTGAACACTTTCTAAAATGATTCACTGGAACATGACTGACTATAATCAGTGATCAGATAGTGTTGCATTCAGATCTTTGGAATAAAAATACATACACAACTTCAAATTAATTACGCTTTTGAAATACCATACCTCAGTGGGATGAAATACAAGATTATCAATGCGAAAATCTCCATGAACTAGGCCTGACGATGCTCCAGATGAATCTTCAGAAGGAATGTTATTCCGTAACCAATTAACCAGTTCAAACATCTTTGGATTTCTCTCAGGTTTTCCATCACTAGTGGAAGCAAGGAATTGTCTAAACCACCTCTCTATCTAGAATCAGAAAATATTCATAAGTGACGCTGAATTGATATTTGAATTCATGAATCTTAATTTCTGACCAAGAGCTCCACAATGAAGAGCCTTAATATGCCCTTGAAGCAGCAAGCAGCCCAAAGCATTACAGCTTCTCGTCACATAAGTAAGCTTCATGTTTTGTGCACCAAATAAACACTTTATTCAATTAAATGAGAGAAAGTCCACATGAAAGCACTAGATTAGCAAAGGTTCTCCCTAAAGGACAAAAAGAGAAAAGAATCAAGCACCTGACGTTTACAATAGTTCTCTCTGCGCCCATAGTTTCCCAAACCAACAGCATCCACATTTGCAGAATGAAGAGAAGCTAACGCCTTTGCAGTTGCTCGATATATTGCCCTTCTCCTCTCTGGTGCTACACCCTTATCAAACCAATAACTAGTTCAATTCACTTCACAACCTCAAAAGTATAACCAACTAACTTCACATTAATAGCCTTAAAACAATTGAATTTCCTACCGGTAGCTTGGGGTCTAAAAATATCCGTCCCTCCAAGTACTCCATGATGTAAAATGGAGTTCCAATCACACTGGAATCACCACACAAACATATAGCCCTCGGAACTGGCACCTCTGTATGATCACCTAATGCCCGGAGAACCTGCTCAAAAAAATTTAACAAATGAACTTTCATGGAAGTAAACATTTCCTACCATCTTCTTTTGAACAAAATTGACTCATTTGACCAACTTTTCATTTTCAATTCTTTTCCATGTTTTCCATACAATTTCTAAGCTCCCAAACATGCAAGTGGATACAAAGGACGGAAACTTTTAAATTGAAGGATTCAGATTCACCTGAAACTCTCTTTCCACGGCGTGAGCAGACTGAAGCAGTTTCCCCGGCGGCTTCTTCCTCAAAACGTAGCGTTTCACCGACACTCCTGTCCCCACTTCAATCAAATACGTTGGATTCGATTGTCCATGTCCGAACTGAATTTCATAAATGACAAAAAAAATCAAATTCAAAGAAAAAAAAAAGGGGGGGATCCAGATATAGCTGAATACTAGCAAACAGTACCGTGAATGCATATATTATATACCTGAGAAACGTTGAAATTGGAAGGATGAGGAGGAAAATCGGGGATATTAGCGGCGGCGTAGTGGAACAAGGCCTTGAGATCGAGCTTGTGAGCTTCCGGTACTTCCTGGACCAGATCACCGGTACGGCTTGCCATTGTATCTCCGATTTAACTTTTCCAAGAAATTAGAGTTGAATCACAGCCCCCGAAAGTCAAACTTGAAGGAAGAAGATGATAATTATCATTCTGTTCTTTTTTGGCTAAATGATGAATACAGGAGATAATGGGATACTGTTAAGATAGAGGCTAGGAGAAATCCTACTTCTGCTTGTCCTTTTATCTTTGCAGACCTCATCAAACTCTGCTAGCAAGATGTTTTGACTTTTAATGAAAAAAGGGTTTTTTTAGAATTATAGTATATAGGGGAAAGGATTAGAAATTTCCTAAAATTGTAAGAGGGTGTTTGGCATTTTGCTTTAAAAGCAAAATCTTTTTGCCTAAAATTCAAAATTTTGTTAGTAAAAAATTTCAAATTTAAATTTTTTAAATGAATTATAAGTAATTTTTTTTAAATTGCATGTAAATATTTTCAAAACTTATTTAAATTTATTCAAAATTTTAATTTTAAATTTTTTTATTAGAATTTTAGAATTATACAAAAAAAACTTCTTTTTAAAGAAGTATTGTATTTTAAGCTTTACCAAAACACAATTAAAGTCTTTTTGATATTTTTAATTAAACAAATTAATCTAATATATGTCTTCAACCACGCCTTTAACCACAAGTCAAGGATGTATTACATGAATTGACTTCAATTAATAAATATTAGGAAGATGATTCAAAATCATTTTTTATATT
>BPVZ01000001.1:368929-380152 GCA_020521535.1 Rubroshorea leprosula | reverse complement strand
CGCTTGAAAGCTTTTCATGGGATGCGGCTGGTAATTGCAGGGTTCTTCTCAATGTGGTTGTTATTTCAACTAAAAAGAAGTTTAGAAGAGGAATAATTTTGATTTCTTTTTCTTTACAAATTATAGATAGACTGGTCATTTTGTACAAAGCTTGGTAATCAAGGCGGGGATCCACAAGTCATGGCTCCTCTGTGCCTTTCAGAGACATGGGCAGCAATGGAGGGCTTACATGCATCTTAATTGAGGGCTCATATGATATTTTGTTTTTTAATTAAAAACCCTATGAATACAAAAAATCAAAATACAAATAAGAAATATTTTTTTATGGTGAAATATGACTGCAAAATAATATAAACTTTAAATATAAATGATATTAACCCTTATAACTAAATATATTAAAGAGTGCTTAGAGCATAAAAATAACACAAATGATATTAATAGCCGCCTAAGAGAATGATTGAAAAACTGCAGGTAGTACAGGTTAAGAAGTTGGTTATATAAATTCTCTTTCTGGCCCATGTTCTACTATAGCTTTTAAACATTTTGGGCCTGGTATGCTGCCAGCCCACAACCTGAAAAACACTGCCCAGCCTTCATTTCTTTTTTCCCGCAATCTGCCCAGCCTTCTTCTGTGTCAAAACCGTGCATTCCAACTGGAATTCTGTCTCGAAACTGATTGAACTGGGTTGAGTTTGTATTTTGTACGTTGGTGGGATTTAAGAATGATGAATGCAGTAAGAAAAATGAGGCCGAGAGTCAGAAATTGAAGAAAAGGGAGAAAGAAAAAGAAAATTAAGAAGGATTGGGAAGAGAGGAATAAAAAGATGGCAGAAAAAAAAAATTCTTAATATGTGATTTTTCTTGATAAAATATTTGCAGCATTTAATTATTAAATAAGTGTTTCATTCGAACGGCCTGCTTCAACGTAGTGGTATTGAACTTTGGGTTAGGGTTGTTCATCTTCAGTGGGTTACACGTTCAAGTCCTACCGAATCCCTTTTCTCCTTCTCCTAATTAATCCTGTAAATAATTATAAATTGTTAAAAAAAAATAAATAAAAAATAAGTGTTTTATCCACAGGATGTGGTAACCCCATATACTGGCTTCAATTAATGTCAGCCCAGACCATGCTAATCTCTTCCACCTCTTCATATGTTTTCGTGAGTCAACATTAAAAAATAAACTATATTCATTTTTTTTTTATGGATTTGTCAAACTGTATTCTAAAGGTACAAATTAAACTTTATTAATTATAAAATTTTTAATTAATTTTGTATAAATTTTGATATCAAATTTATATATCTTTTTACAGATTTTGAGTATAAATATTAAGAAAATAATTTTTATATAATTTTTTTGTTTCACTTTTATGTGTAACCTGACGTGTTATTAAAATGATTGATTCTTTTAATTCATGTGAGATCCATGATATTGAATGCATTTACTTATTTAATGACATATGAAGATTATATAAAAATGTAAGACAAAAAAATTGTTCTTGTAACACAATCCTAGATATTATATTTTATTTTAGTTTTACTTTTTATACTCCTTTTTTTTTAACATATTTTGTAAGGGACAGGTTTTGAACCCTGCGCAAGAAAGAATACACCAATAGCTAATGTCATTAGGTTTCAAAGGTCAAGTGCTTTTATATTTTTTTTTAATTGAATCTATTATAAAAATTTATACAAAATTAATTAAAAATATTACATTTAATGAAGTTTAACTTGAACACTAAAGGCACAAGATAAAAAATTCCTTTTTTTTTTTGTGTTTTCTAAGTCATACCGTGGGAATTACTATGGGTAACAATCATTCCTGTTATATATATACATACACCGTGGGAGTTAACTGCTGGAATTCGTGGTTCTTCTGCTAACTAGCATATCCATGGCCCATGGAAACAATCAGTTATTGCATTAAGGAGGTCGCTGCATTCACTTCCAGCACTGACATCGAGGACAGCTCTCTTCTATAACTCATTCATTCGTTCATTATCTTGTATGATAGTCTTGACTATAGTTATGGTGATCTCGGCATTTTTGACCCAAAACTAAAGGGGTTATGGGATTAGGGCATGATCTGTCAGTGGTCCAAGTATATAGTTGGTTTGACCCAAAACTAAAGGAGTTGTGGGATTAGGGCATGATCTGTCAGTGGTCCAAGTAGATAGTTGGTTTATGGCAGAAATCCCTTATGACTGTTGGCATTTGCCGGTCTGATCTGAATTGTGACCAAGTAAATAAGGGAAGGTTTAAAGGTAGGAAAATAAAGGCTGTTTATCACCCGTGACCATGTTTAATTTCTCTCTTTCCCACGTCTGGACCAGTGTACGGTTTTAAATGTTGTTTTGGGTTTATCATTAGGAACTTCTACCAGCCCATGCCCATGATTTGCAGGAGATGTATGGTTCTAAATTTTTTTTGAAACAACCTTTAAATTCACTTGTCAAATAGAAAGTTAAAGAACCATTTAAGATTATTTAGATTAATTATTTATATATAATTAATAGTTAACATTTAATATTTGATAAATTATTATTATTATTATTATTATTTATAATTTAAAATATATAATTTATTAAATTAAAATAAAAAAATTAATAATTATTTACAATATATCAAAACAAACACATGACATTGAATGCTATCAAGGACTAGAATTCGGATTTTTTTTTTCCTTTTATAGTTAGACAAGTATTAGCTCATCAATGAAAATGGTTGTTGAGGAGAGTAAAACTAATAAATGAAACTAGTCTATGGGGTTGAAATTTAATTATGTGTCGTATTGTCCTTGTCAAGTTTGTCATCACTTGACCAATGAAAGTAGTTGGAGCAAGCAAGCGAAAGGGCGGAAGAACCAGCATATCAGCCATGAAGAAGCACAAGTTGGCATTAATGTCAATACGGAAGACGCCCAGGACTGCAGGGGATGAAGTACTTGAATCCAAAACCAAGAAAAAACCCTTTCTGAGGAGAGGAAAATGGTGGCGGATTTGCAGGCTGTGGACCGTAATTGTGAAGGAACACTGGAGGAAGTTAAAAGAAATATTGAAATGAAGTATGAAGATCTAAAAGCATGTTAGAAAATAAGGTTTTGGGGCCAGATGAATGGCTGGATAGTGAAATAGAGAGGCTAAGAGGCATGTTGCAGAGAAAAGAAGATATGGATTCAAGTAGGGATGGTGTCTATAACTCAAAGGGAGAAAATGAAACCGGAGATATAATCAAGGAGAAGAGAAACAATCAAGGAGACAGACACAAATGGGGTCATGGTCCAAGACAAAACAACCACAGGAGGTAGTGACAGTAATAGTGTCAATTTGAGCTCAAATGCAGAAAGCAATACTACCCATACTACAGAAGAATTGCATATTTGTTCTTCTTCGACTGTGAATTATGGGTTTGATGAGGAATGGCTTGATTGGGAATTTTCAGGTTTTGGTGATCAGCTTCAAATGCTCTGATGATCAATGAGAGTTATGGGCTGACAGGGACTTGAACAGAATGTTGTGTTGGTTATGGGATGGGGGCAATAATGGTGAAGGAGAGGGTTTCAATGAATTAGTAACCAAATTCCTGGGCAGGCAATTAAAATCCATATTAATGTATTTTTTACCAGCATTTCAAAGTCTCCCTTTCTTTCTTCACTTGTTTACTGTTCTAACCTCAGTAAACATATGGTACTTAGAATATATTTCATCAAGAGAATGATCATGTGAGGTTCAATGTTAATAAATCAATTGAACCCTAAACATTTGACTGCATGAAATCCTATTATAGAGAATGAGAGCAACTTCTCATTTATAACTAGACCACATTGAGTAAACAATAGAGTTGGCCCTTAAAATAGACTTCTAAGAACTCTCAAAATACTGGGAAAAAATTATGGAGGTACATGTGAAGCGGGTAACAAATGATCATGCTATATAAAGCATTAAGATTGCAAGATATCAGCCACCACTTCATCAACCAAAGTATTGAATATCTGACTTTCAACCTCTGATCCAAGTAGAAATGCATCTACTTCAAAGTCCAGCCATTTTCCATATTGACTGCTCATGTCCTTGTCGACAAGCTCATCCACCATGCAGTCACCCATTCCTCTCCACCTTGAGATCTCCTTGTACACTTCTCCAGCTAACCACTCTTTTCTTCTCAGCATTGCCATTCCTTTTACCCACATTCTGAATCCCCCACCTACATATCGCCTACATCTCAAGTCCAAGCATTCACTGACACAATCAAATAATACCTTCCTTTGCAGCCTAGACTCCTGACTGTTACTTTCAAGTCCTACTCTTCGTGTTTCCAACTGATAAAAAAGATGGGGGTTTATGATCTCTCGAGCTCGACCTAATGCAAAGTCTTTAAACATCAACTCAACATTGCATAGTATCAGCTTCACATAGTCCAGTTCCCACTTGAATGATTTCATGGAATCTGTCTTAACAACAGTGTTTTGATTAATTTTAGCAGCAGGTGCAATAGATGCAGAAGATGCTGAATCTGATAACTCTTTATCAGCTTCTAGTGTGTGCAACTTCTTTGAAGAACGCAACCCATGAACTTCATGAGCTTGAACAGATAAGCATTGCTTGCTTCCTGATAGTACAAAATAGACAGATGAGTATACCTCCATACACAAAGATGACCACTTGTGTTCAAAAAGTACGGGGTAGTTACCTTCCATAATGCTACTATTGGTGCTATCTGAAGAGTTGCAACTTTCAGTTGAGAAGGAAGGTTCAAGGACAGAAACAGGACTAGGTTGCCGGGCATCAAAACGACTACTGCTGCACTCGTCCATTTCATCAACTCCCTGTATATATTCTTTTAGCATTAGTTCTTATTTTATGGCACAGTTTGAAGCAGGCCTCAATGCCCTTCAATGTAATGGTTACACCAATACACAGAACACCAAAAATGCCAATTATAGACAAAAGGGAGGATAATTTAAGCAGGATTTCTTGAAAAGAATGGTTAAGTCATTTACCTGAAACTTGAGCTTCAATTTGAGCTCTTGAAGATCAGTGGAGGAAAAGCTTGAACTATAGCAACCGTTCAGTTTATCACATAACCTGGGTGCAGAGCTAACAGCAGGACTTTCGACCAGATTGTGTATAATTGATGTAGAAGTAGACAGAGATCCTCCTTGGAGAGATTCATGGGAGGATGACTCAACTGCGCAACTCAATTCCCTTAACGTTTGTTCCAAAAGCATACTCAGAGCATTTCCTCCTATCACATTGTATCCCACTGAAGATGACTTCATACCGTCAGTGTCAAGCAGCAATCTCTTACCTTGATTGTCCACGCAAGTGTTCTTACTTTGTTGTACCATTTGAGCAGGTGTTTCCATTGACCGGGCCAGTGGAGCTGTGAAAGTGAAGGAGACAACATCCATGCCTTTCTTTTTGCTATCTTCAACCCAGTTAAAATGTCTATCAGCAGCAGCATTACATTTTACAGCCTTCTGATTTCTGTCAATTGACATGCTATCCATAGCCTCGTTTTTCTCAAAATGAAAATCCCCATCAATTGATCGTTTCTTCCTTGGGAGATTCTTCATACCAGAATAGGGACCTCCTCTTTCACCATATGTTACGTCTAAGCCCAGCTTCCTAGACCCAGTTTTGGAACTCTGAACAGTTTTCCTTGAGGCCTTCTGTCGCCCAAAAGAAGGATCCCCAGGTAACTCCTTTCTACCCAGCAGGTTGGAAACCACGGGCTTTGAAGATAATTTATCTCTATCCATAAGGCAATTTTGCTTCTCATTATTCTGCCTGAGTGCACCAGATGTATTAGGAGTAGAAGATTTCTTCTGCAAATTCCTTTGAATATTTGACTGGCTCTTGAAGGGCTGGCTAGACTTGATCTCATTCTGATCTCTCTGGCTCGACAAAGTCCGACTTCTGGTAGAAGACAATCCTTCTCTTTTCTGAACATTGACCTTTGCCTGGATTGCAAGTGAAATGGACTTTCCCTTGTTGTTTACACCAGAAGAACTTGCTTCTGCATTGGAAGTTCTAAGTGATGTTATATCAGTTGATCCATCCCAGCTCTTATTTAAAGATTGTCCTTTAAGAGACTTGACAGCATTTGACTCAATTGGCCTTCGAGTAGTTTCAGCAAGCCTGGATTTTTTATCAGTGGCTTCCACTTTCTGTTTCAAATCTCTAACTTTCAGAGGAACAGAAGAAGATCCAACCAGAGGCATTCTCTGTGCAGCCTCCATTTTTTCTTTGAGATCACGAACTTTTAGTGGTACTGAAGATGACCCAACCAGAGGCATTCTCGCCCTGGTAGCAACTTGGGGGCTGGGCTCAATAATTTTTGCAGCTGCTTCCATTATGTGGGCAGCATTCTTGGTTGGAATAAAGCAGGGACTCTTGATAGGAGACAACAGTTTATGGTGGGTGATTGGAATTGATTTAGCTGATTTTGGAGGCAAACTTTCAGTTTGGAACTTCTCAATAGGTCTGCTTATCTGAGGCTTAGACCCAACAAATTTCTTGACAGGGTCCTCTACCTTACTGAAAACGTTTCCAGAGCACGTTACTTGCTGTTCGTGCTGACTATGGAGGCTTTTATTGCAGTGCTGAGCACTTCGAAGCGATTGTGTATCAAAAAGTGGGGTAGAATAGGGCTCAGAAGAAGATGTTGGCAAGGAATCTAATCCCATAAGCCTGGCTACCACCCCAGGGGCCCTAGATCCATATATATCATCATCTGTAACTGATGAAGCACAACTATAATCGCTACTTCCTTTGATGCTGGACCTTTCGGCAATTTCATCATCATCTAACTGCAATAATTACAAGTAAATGTACAAATGTCTAAGATTCAATCACCAATAAAATAGTGTAGTAAGATTGAAGACTTAGGAATTGCCATGGTCTTACCAGGTGAAATCGTGTCATTGTCACGTTGCCATCATTTTTCTTTCCCTGCTTCAAACGCTCTGAAATAATAGAATATCACACATAAACTAGCAGAAAAAGATAGAATTTAGTTTTGCAGACAAGAATTTGATTTGAGCATATATGGACATGACATGTGTCATGAAAAACTTCTCATTATACAAACTACTGATCTGAACACAACCAGCTATACCTGGAAAATCTGACTTGCTTGTGAATAACTTCTTCTGAGATTTTGCAGTCCAATCAAACAGCTGAAAAAAACCACCTACATAGCCTCCTCCACCCTTTGAACCTTCTCTCTCAACCCCCATTTTGTGAGCAGAACTCAAAGCTTCTTAACATTTGTAAGCAAAACAACCCATTCCCCCAACAGAAACTGCATCTGCAAAGTTATTGAAATATCTTTGACAGTCAAACTATAAATCCCATTTACCAGGAATAAAACAAAACCCACAAGAGAAACCACCGAGAGATCAATTCTATGCAAACCCAGCAAAACATCGCAGAGATCAATAAAATTATAAAAAGTTAGAAACTTCATCCATTAACCATGTTCCAAACAAAACCCAAATCCAGTTTTGTTAAACCCTTTAATCCAAAAAAGCAAAGACCCAAAATCCCCAAAGAAATCTAGCAAAAAAACAAAAAACTTGTATGAAAGCAATGCCTGCTGGATATTTCCTCGTCTCTCTTCCAATGCAGCTGAAATTTTTCTGGGTAAGGATCAAACAACAAGTAAACTTACTAAGATTTCAAGAGAAAATCGAGGGTGCGGCAGTCAAAGAACCATAGAAAGAAGAAAACAGAGGCTCCTGCGTTCAGTAGGGTCCCTCTCTGCGTTGTGTTGTTCAAAGCAATAAATGGAGAAGAGGAGTGAATTGAAGAGATGAAATAGAAATGGGGTTTAAAAATTAAAAATAAAAAAATTTTGAAAAAAATCTAAAAATAGGTTATTTATTCTTTTTTATAAAAAAAAATATCTCTTTATATCGCATAATCTTTTTATTTAATGGTAATTACTTTTTAATTTGACAACTAATTACAAAATTTTTTTTTATTAATTTTTGATATCTAAAAACTACATTAAATTTTAATTAATATAAAATTAAGTTGTATTAAATTTTATTAAAAAAATTCTTTTAAAAATACTTATTTTTTATTAAACAAATTTAAATTTAAAATTTTATTTAAAAAATTAAATCATTTTTATTTAAACCAATAAATTTCATTGATTAAATAATTTTTAGTTGGACATATAAGTTAAACAATAAAACAAATAATTCTTATTTTATTATCAAAGATTTAAAAGGTGTATAAAAAGGCTACAATAGTATAACGTCTCTTTGGGGAGGGACGAGATTTCAAATTCCAAACATCAGTGGAGTGGAAGATAACTTCACATCAGGGTGTTGAATGGGTTCTGAACTACCCAATGTGTCTGCGTCCACGTGTCTCGTAGATGCTTCTTGGATTCTTTAAGGTGGTACCGTCGTAAATGTGCATCGGAAATTGCCTTATAGGCCCAAATATAGTCCTCTTAGGCCCCTGGCCCAAATGTAATAGTGTAAGTAAACTGGAAACCCAAATGTAATGCTATGTTACTGCTTTTAAAACCAGACAATAAAATACCAGTCCTGATGAAGAGATCCGTACTTATTATTAGGGCTCTTGTCATCAAATAATTAATGTTGTATAATTTAATATAATTTATATAATAATTTTTTTATCCATATGTTATGTTGTAGTGACATTGATCTTGAGTTAGTGGAATCATCTCGGTGAATTACAGTTTCGAACTCTACAGATTCATTTTCTCATCTCTCCTCATCTTTTCCCTTTATTGTAATATGTTAAAATAATAATAATAATTCCTCACATTTGCATCTAATGGTTGGCCACTAACTTTTTTAAGTATATCATCCGACTTGAATGTTCGAATCCTCAAATTCCCCTTTCCCATTCCCGTTAAGAACAATTGTAATATTGTTCAAAAATAATAATAATAAATAAATTTTTATTTTTTACCTTTTAAATAGGGTCGAATAACTAGTAAAATGCTAAATGCCTTCCTTCTTTTTTTTTTTTTCCCCTTAATTGATATGTGAAATTTGTTCACTGTCTAGACTAACAACAAATGGTGTAAGCTTGAAATGAAGTGCTGCCTCCCTGCAAAACTAGTGTCCATGCATGTATAGATTCAAGAAATAAGAGAAAGAAAATGCAAATGTAATCAGTCAAATCTTGTGAACCATGTTTATGATCATGGCTAAATAATTCATATTTTGAGCTAAAGAAATTAGTGGTCTTGAAGTCTTGAGTTCGACTTAATTAATTCTGGTTTGATCCCCATCTTCCAATTACTCACATTCAGGACTAAAATCAACACATTCCTCTCCATTTTATTCATTAACCAAAATAAAATCAAGAAGAAAATCGAAAACAATATATTGGATGACACAAATTGACTCCGAAATCTTCCAAGAAAATGGATGAAGCTTTCGGAAATGAAAAGGCAATTTCTTCTTGACCACCATTGTTAGTACCCATATACAATCTGGGAATACTTGTTCTTAACCCATCGAAATCCATTCCTCAACGATGTCTTCATTTGGCTCTCGGCAGTGTACGAATTGTACATCACCACGCGCCGCTTCCTACTCAGCTCCGACTCCCCACCCCAGGAATGCGAAGGTTTGTGAGCAGTATATTTACTATATTTGGAATAATCAATAGCCCTGTAAACAACATCACTTTTTGTCTTCCACGGCTGCGGTGCCGGCAGAAACGGTGGAGCCAATCTAGAACGTGGAGGAGTCGGAGTTGTCGAATGACCGTTGTTCGATATTGGTTGCCATGCATTAGGTGAGGCTGAGAGAGAGTTAGAATCCGTCTTCTCGATCTTCCACTCGCCGCCGCGGGTCCAGTTAGCCTCCTTGAACTCCTCTATCTCTCTCTTAGCTTGTGCCATGTGGATCCCTGTCGGCAGAAAAAGGGTCCAATTAGCCTCCTTAAACTCCTCCATCTCTGTGTTGGCTTCTGCCGTATGGATCCTCGGCAGCAGAAAAAGAGAGAGAAGGATTCTGTTCTGTTTTCTTTCTCTTTATTTTTATTTATTTATTTTTTTTCTAAATAAGAGGAAACGGTTTTTTTGAGAAAGAAGAGAGGATTAAGGTAAAATGAAAATTGATCTGGTTTATGTTTGTTTTTGGTATAGCCAGATGTTGGAGGGTCGGTGGATTGGAGAAATGAGAGGCATTTAGCTGTTTTCTCCTTTTTATTTCTAAATTGAGACTTTGAAATAGAAAATGGATAATGAGGGAAGTTAAGTGGAGGAGCTTGAATCTCTCCCCAAGTTTTTGGGCTTTCTATAGGTTGTTTGACGTTGACTTGCGTTATCATGGTATTTTTTACCTCAACCTTTTTGTTGATGCAAAAAACCTTCAAGTCCTTCTTTACTCAGATTTTCTTGTTGAATAATCCTACAAACCCCCGAGGGTGGCTTTTGAAGTAGACATTTCGATACTTCAATTAATAATAATCTACACTTTGGGTTCTTTCAAAAGAACGAAGCATAATAAAGAGAGAAATGCTAGAGGAAAAAAGTCCTATACCTTTGAATGGTATAGGGTATTTATAAATTTTTTGAAAGTGTTTGACACATGTTACACTTTTATCGATCTTTTTGGATCTATTTAAGTTTATATGAACTTTATAATAACTCATATATGCTCTTTTATATTTTAATTTTATAGGCCTTCATTACGTTTTTGAGCTAATTAGATTACCATCTTTACACTTTTTTAACCTGATAACGTTTGTATGAGATATACACATGTAGTTGAAATAATTTTTTTATTAAATGAAAATATTTAATAAAAATTACATATAAAAAAATTAAATATAAGTTAAAAAAAATCCTAAAACTGGGCAATGGCAAAACCAAGGGATCTGGGAGTGGTAAAAGCCCTTTTAAACTTTTGAGATGTTGATAAATTTTTTTTTTTTTTTTGAACATATATGCAAGGGGCGGGTTTCGAACTCAGCCCAAGGAGAGGGGAATGCACCGGGGTGGCTATTACCATTAGGCCGCAAGGGCCAGGTGAGATGTTGATAAATTAGTAATTCACTTTTTAGTTAAATTTATTTTGATAATTAAAGTCAATTATGTTTTAAATTTCAATTAAATATAGAGAAGGATTAAATATGATTAAATGACTCCATATTTATTTACGCATATCTCATAAGATTTTAATTATTTATTTTTTTATTATGAATAATCAAGTTTTATAAAAATA
>BPVZ01000001.1:345814-356806 GCA_020521535.1 Rubroshorea leprosula | reverse complement strand
GGATGTGCTGGGTTTTTGAACAGAGCGGAGTCCTCCGATCGAGGAGGTGATAAATTCAGGTGTGGTTCCACGTTTTGTTGAATTTCTTACGAGGGAAGATTTTCCTCAACTTCAGGTATTGATTCTGGTCGATTATGGCTATTCTAGTAAGATCATTAGTTTGAACTTTATAAAGACTAATGTTGATACATTGATAATGCTTTAGTTTGAGGCTGCTTGGGCTCTTACAAATATTGCATCTGGAACCTCGGAAAATACAAAGGTTGTTATTGATTATGGTGCTGTTCCGATATTTGTTAAGCTTCTTGCTTCTCCGAGTGACGATGTTCGGGAGCAGGTATGTTTCAAACTTTGACTTATTGCATGGTTTAGTTTCTGACATGCAGCAGGAAAAGGAACTTTTTGTTTGCAATTTCAAGATACTTTAACTGATGCATGACAACAATAACAGAGATCCTAAAACTCTGTAATAATGATTTTTCAATTTGTAGGCTGTGTGGGCATTAGGGAATGTTGCTGGGGATTCACCAAGGTGCCGTGATCTTGTCCTCAGCCATGGAGCTCTGATGCCTCTGCTAGCTCAGCTGAATGAGCATGCAAAGCTGTCTATGCTGAGAAATGCGACATGGACACTGTCAAACTTCTGCAGAGGCAAGCCACAGCCTCCATTTGAGCAGGTTTTCATTTTTTTTTTTCTGTGCACTTTTTTTTTTCAAGCTTTCATTTGTTTCTTCTTTCTTATGGCAAATATTATGGTTTATAGCCTTTTGAATCCTATGGCAGGTGAGGCCAGCTCTTCCAGCTCTTGAACGTCTTGTACATTCCAATGATGAAGAAGTCCTGACTGATGCCTGCTGGGCACTCTCTTACCTTTCTGATGGTACAAATGACAAAATTCAAGCTGTCATTGAAGCAGGGGTTTGCCCCCGACTTGTGGAGCTCCTGCTGTGAGTAGAAGGATTGTTTGTCCCTTTTCTGATGCATTCTCTCTTTAAATTTCTGTATGTAGATCTCCTAACTGTTATTTATGTGTTTGTTTTAGTCACCCATCTCCTTCAGTGCTCATTCCCGCTCTTCGTACAGTTGGAAATATTGTGACAGGAGATGATATGCAGACTCAGGTAATAACTCATCAATGGTGTTCATATCCTAACTATTCTCTTGAAATTCCTTTTCTTAATTATTTAGTTCTGCGTCTTTAGGTCAGTGAGACTTCAGTGATATTGCCATCCACAATTGTTTCATTCTAGTGGTTGCTTGTATATTATGTGGTGAAGATGATTACAATGCCTCTGTAGAATTTAGTTTGAAGGGGACTTTCTGGAACTGTTTCTTAGATGTTTAGGCTTGTCATACTAGAAGATATGATTATGAATGAGGGAAGCTTTTGTGATCTTTCTACATTTGAGCTATCATTTTGTTTGGTTAGAATTCTGTTCTTGTTTTCCTATTTGTATTTTCCTTTTGATCTATTGGGTTTTTTGTCCCTACAGTGTATTATCAACCATGGCGCCCTACCATGTCTTTTGAGCCTGTTGACTCATAACCATAAAAAGAGCATTAAGAAAGAAGCTTGTTGGACCATTTCGAACATTACAGCTGGAAACAAGGAGCAGATCCAGGTGTGTAGATCTTATGCAAGTTTTTGCCTCAAGCTTGATCATATGATCTTCTGAGTGAAATGAATAGTAGTTCTTAACATACTAATACAACTGAAATTTTATTGCACATGACTTGCATCCATCAAAACATAGAATCGTCATTCAGCATCTAAACAGATTTTATAGTGGACCATTGATTTCTTTTGTGAAACAAATATTACTTCTCAACATACTGATGCAATTCAAATTTCAGTTTACATGACCTAAACGTATTGTTTTCATTCAGCATTTAACAGATTTGCTTCGTATTTCTTTTTGGTATATTTTTTTTCTGTTTTGTTTTTTTTCCCTTCCTGTGTTGGGGATGGGATTGTTGTGATGTTTCAGTTTTCTAAATGATTATCTGACTAGAAGTTTAAATATATTATGAAAATTTACAGGCTGTAATTGATGCTGGTATAATTGGTCCCCTGGTCAACCTACTTCAGAATGCTGAGTTTGATATAAAGAAAGAAGCTGCATGGGCTATTTCAAATGCTACCTCCGGTGGTGCGCATGAGCAAATCAAGTATGTTATTTACTATAATTATTTTGATAAGTTTCATCTTTTGTTTTCTTGTTTCTTGTTTATGAGAAGTGATCATAAAATCCCTTCTCCTTTTGGGCAAATAGGTACCTAGTCAGTCAGGGGTGCATAAAACCATTGTGTGATCTCCTTGTGTGCCCAGACCCACGAATCATAACTGTTTGTCTAGAAGGATTAGAGAATATTCTGAAGATTGGTGAGGCTGAGAAGGCTGCAGGTGCATCTGGAGATGTTAATGTTTATGGTCAGTTGATAGAAGATGCTGAGGGATTAGAGAAGATTGAAAATCTGCAGAGTCATGACAACAATGAAATATATGAGAAGGCTGTTAAAATTCTTGAGACTTATTGGTTGGAAGAGGAGGATGAAGCTTTACCTCCAGGTGATGGCACCCAGCAAGGTTTCCAGTTTGGAGGGAATGAAGTTCCTGTTCCATCTGGTGGATTCAACTTTAGTTGAAGGTTTGCATGCCCTTTATGTAAAAGTTCTTCAGTTACTTTCTTGTGTATGCATTTTGTCTCCTGTAAGTTGGATTTTAACACTCATATTTCACAGGGATCTATTGGATGGAGAAAATTATGCCTGGGGTTCCAATTTGCAAGGTATATGTTGATGGTGAAGTGTGGGGTCAGGTCTTGTCGGGTCAAGGTGCTTGATGTGCCTGGTCTTAGTCTGTCCAGTGTCAATTATGGTCAGAGGTGCCTGCATGGGTCTGTTTATGCTATATGGTTTCCAAATAAGGTGGTGGGTGGACACTTGTGATTGGACAAGTTTTGCGATCAGCAATGTATCTGGCTTATTCCTGTTATGTGGAATTGCTAACTGGTAGAATCAATGCTATGGGAAATGTCCAGTAGGTGATGCATAAACAGGACCCATAGACGGGTTGCTAGTAAGGGTTGCTAGAGTGCGGGATTAGTCTTCTGTTGTGTCAGAGTTGTACTAGTAGTTTTTATGCCGTCATTTTTTTTTCCTTTTTGGGTCTTCCAGCATGAGTACAGTATTGATTGTTATGTTGATAAACCTTATTTTCTAGTATTTTGGAAGAATGAATTTATTCAGTCTACAAGTGTTATGCTAAACTATACATCTTCTTCGGTTATTAATTTCACATTAGTATCATTTACATCTTTCTCATCGATTTGGCTCCTCTTCTATATTAGGTGAAAATAAGATGTTATGCATCCTTGAAAGGGTCAAAATTAGGGCAAGATCAATGGAATGATCTCAATTTGCTGCCTCACATCATGCCCTTTCAGGTAAGTCATTGAGTCTCTTCCAGACAACTGATAATTCTGTCTTAAAACTTTTTGCTGCAAGCGTGATCTTTTGAAACAAGAAGTGCCTTTCTTCGAATGGGCTAATTTTTGCCTGAGCTAACGTAGATCGTCCTCAAGAAAGGAAATGTCCAACAGAAATGGAATCCCCTAGTAATTGGTAACGAAACAACAATATATGGAGGTAGCATGTCTGTCTGCTTCGAGTGCTGTTTTTTCTCCATAGATGGATAGTGACTGTTTCCTCATAACAGCATCAATAGGTCCAACCTGACTGGATATTAGTAAAATTCGAATTTTATTATTCTCTTCTCCTATGATCTTATCCCCCGTCGCTATGATCCCGTTGGCTGGTAAAAAAACCGCATTCGCCCTCATTTTTCACAGTAAATTTTTTGTTCTTTAGAAATTAGAAACAGGTAGTAACTTCTAAATTCTGCTTGAACCTTCTGGTATTTTATTGCTTTTACCTTCTCGTGATTTATTATAAGGAATGAGTGGTCACGAGTCATGACGGGGAAAGTTCAAATAAAATGAACTTAAGTGGCGATCCCTCTGTCGGCAAGGGAGGGTTCGTATATTTTGTTAACCTAGGTTTAATCCTTTAAAATGGTATATGATGTTAACACTTTTTATGAATTTTCATTGTGGGCTTCGATTCTCTATCTCTTATTTTAGTTTTATATAATAAGAGATAATTCATATTTTCTATCTACTTCATTCATACAGATTAAGTTTAGGATTTCTTGCTTCACTTGAAAGGGAGATTTTTATTAAACCGTTTAGGCCATTAGTTCTTTGATTTATTGGTAAACAATAATTAATAATCAAATTATTAATAACAAAATAGAAAACCAAAAATAGTCTGTAAAATTAAAGTGAAAAATTACAGTGGCTTGTTAGCTTTATCCATCTGGAAAGTGTTGTTGTTGCCTTTTGGATGGTGATGAAATTGCTGGAAGCGGTCCCTTTGTTGTGTGGTGTTGAGGACAAAAAGGATGGATGGTGGTCTCCTGATCTTTCATTTTCCTCCTCACTATCACAATAAATATGATAATATTTTCTGGGTTATTGTCCTTTCATTTCAATTCCTATCTCTTAACACATCCTAATCTTCATCCCGCTCATAATTCCTTTTGCCCTCTTGCACCACAAGGGATGAACTCTTGTATGTCTCCTCTCCATCATCTTCATTCAATTCCACGGCTTTCTTGACCCACTCAACAAATTCTTTGATCATTTGTCCAAGTGGAGGTAATCCCTTCCTTGTAAGGGCCAGGGCAAAATCGTTACGTCCAAAAATCATTATGGACGATAATGTGGATCCGAACTCTATTAGTTTGTTTAGTTTTTGAAAAAGAAAAAGGGATGGTTCAACTAATTAAATGACATCGTTGAGTTAATAAAATAATTTAATTTATTACAATAACTTTTCCCTCTCTCTGCTTCCTTCCTCTCCTTCATACTAAACTAACTATAACATAAATAAATAGGGTTGAATATAGAGCATATTAAACAAGAATTAGAGAATTTCTTTAAAATCAATATAATTAATTCGATACATATTTTTTCACATGGCTTACAATTTTGGGGTAGAGGATTCAAACTCAAATCACCGATGTGTGATAGTGCACCCTCTAAAGTAGTTAAGTTGATAGCTCAGGAGTCGTGCTTTTCCTTCATTAAGTAAATGGTAAATTTGTAATATTGTCAATTAAGAACTAACTCTTCAACCATTCTGTTCAAAGTCCCAACCCTTAGAATGCAACGACAGTTACCAAGGGGGAAAAGAAAGAGATCTTGTGTTAATAGGTTTATGACAAAAATGTCTTATGCCCTTTTGGCTCCTTAGAAGCAGTCAAAGTCCAACTTAGACAAGGTACCACGAACCACGTTCCAAGTCGAGATTTATCACAAGACATTTTTAGCTAATATCTTTAACGTCATAAAAGAATGTCTCAGCAATAAAAAAAAAATCAAAAAATTAAACTTTTAATAAAGGTTTTACGTTCAAATTATTATAAAATAACAGAAAATATTATAAAATAACAAAATTTTTGTATTGAACTTCTTTTTCTATCATGTATCTATCATACAAACTTATAAGAGTATATATAAGTTAAGGAAAATGTGAGGATTACATTAGTTTTCAAATAAGACCAATTGGAGTTTATGAATAACCCCTAAGTCTAGAGCAAATTGGAATTATGTATGGATCTAGATGGAAATGATATTACAACATGGAAAATAGAAGGTGAAGGCGAAAGTGACGGTGAAAAACGTTCACCGATAAAGGAATCCATAATAGAAACTTCGAAGTTATTTATTTTGCAGTTTAGATATTATTGGACTGTAAAATGAAATTATTGAATGGAGCTTAAAGGGGCAACTCTTAATATTAAGGGTTTATTCTTATTTAATAGTTTAATTTATGTATTTCAGTATAATTTGAATTATATAATACTTTTTTAATTTGAAAATTAATTGCTGATATTTTTTGTATGAGATTTACTTTTAAGGAGGCTTATTATCTAAGATAGAAGGGTATATATGATTTGTGAATAATATGGGAGGAAATTTTGGGGGTGTTTGGTTGGGGGAAAATTTCTCCCTCTAAAGCTTTTTAGTAAATTTTCCTTCATAAAGTCGTAAGGTTATTTATGTATTTTACATTAATATTTCAACAAAAGAATGGCAAAACTAATATTTTTAATTTATATTTTTTTAATACAATTTTTAACCTGTAAATTTTTTTCCTCATATATTTTTTGAAGGAAAAAGTTTTCCCTTAATTTTTTTCTATATAAAACTTATTTAGATAATTTTTTATCAACTTTTTTTATACTAATTTTTTACCAAATACAAAAAAATTGATAACTCAACAAAATTACCAAAAAACTTATTAATTTTTAATACAATACTTTTCTATTTACATTTTTAATAAAATTACTTTCTAACCGAATATTCTCTGAGAGAAAATGTAGAAATTTTGAACTACATTGGGGAATTGAAGTATCAAAATCCCAAGATAAAAAAAAAAAAAAATCAAAATCCCAAAAGTGTGTACCACCCAGTTGGCTAATCAAACGGAGCATATGTCAGATTCAATCTGATCACATGCACAGATAAGTGTTAGCTGCAGCATCTTATCATCCCCTCTGTCAACCTCCATGATTTTCCTTTTTAAATTTAATTTTCCCACGAAACAAACACACATCATCAAAATCTTAGAGCCAAATCCAAAACCCCACTCATTGGCGCCCTTTATTTTTTTGTTCATTTTCAGATTCCTCCCTCCTCTAATCTCCATCCCTTTCCCCCCCTTCTTTTTCCCTTTTGGGGTTTTGGCGGGTGGCATTTTGCAGTAAAAAGTCTCTCTTTTAGGGGCCTTTCTGTCTTTTCCCACCATCAGCACTAGGGTTTCGAGTCTCTTTTAAATAGGGATTTTTTTAGATCTGCTTCGTGCGGTTTGGCTATGTCGGTTTGATTCCCTTCTCTCTCTTTCTCTCTCAATTTCTAGCGCTGTCATACACAGTCTCTCTAGCACACACTATCCCTTCCTCCCTCCCTCTCTCGTCGTGCATGTCGGTTCCCTTTTTAGGTTAAGCCAAAATTTTGATTCTCTCATTTCATTTCTTCTGCTGCTGCGGTTGTTCCCATCTCTCTCTCTCTCTATCCCTCTGTTTCATTCTGCATCATTTGATTTGTCTCAAGTTTAGGAGATCGCTTAAAGTTGTGCTTTTTCTTCTGATTTCTCCCTTTCCGTCTCTGGGTTTTCGTTGTCTCGATCTGTTGTGGGTTCAAGTTTGTTAGATCTTTTTATATCCTATTGGGTTCCCTCTGTTTCTCTCGGATAGGAATCTGGGGTTGTGTGCTAGATAGAATCGGATCAGTGGGTTCGTATCACTACCCCACTTTGAGCTTTCCATTTGTTTCTTATCCCGGATCCTTTCAGATCTTTGAATTTGGTGGTAAAAATGTTGGATCAGAGTGAGAAAGTGAGTGATCGTGGCTCTTTGTCTCTCGATTCGATTCTTCTTTTGGCTTCAATTTGTAATATGGGTTTTGCTTTGCTTGTGTAGGGATTGGATTCTGAAGATCGGAACAAGAAATCCTCAAATGGGTTTAGCCCCAAAGAAACCCAAAATCAAGGTGGTGAAACGAAGAAGACCTGCGCTGATTGTGGTACCTCCAAAACCCCTCTCTGGAGAGGTGGTCCGGCAGGCCCCAAGGTGATTCTTTTTTTTTTTTTAATTTGATTTGATAAGTATGAATGATTTTAGACATGGGTAGGTGGTTTATGGTGTGTGATCTGATCTTTTTGTTCTGATGTTTTCAGTCACTATGTAATGCATGTGGGATTCGAAGCAGGAAGAAGAGAAGGGCGATCTTGGGGATAAACAAAGAAGACAAAAAATCAAAAAAAGTAAGCAGCAGTAATAGTAGTTCTTCAAGTAGTGGAAATAACGGTAAAATAGGTGACAATCTGAAGCAGAAATTGTTGGCTTTCGGGAGAGATGTTTTGATGCCGAGATCAACGGTGGGGAAGAAGCAGAGGAGGAAGTTGGGAGAAGAAGAGCAAGCAGCTTTTTTGCTCATGGCTTTGTCCTGTGGCTCTGTTTTCGCCTAATATTTTTTGTCAAAAGATTAATAATACTATGAACCCTCAGTGCTTATCTAACCATTTTCCAGTGTAATCTCTGTGATTTTCCAATGTTCTTTGGCAATGATTTGTAGTGTTAACTGACTTGTTTCAGAGATGAATCGAAGAAGAAATTGTAAGAAGTCGTGATTTAATTCTATTTTTCCTAACCATTGCAGTACTTGAAATTTTTGCCTCTTTATCTTTTACAAGTCGTCTTGGTGGGTACGTGGGTGTGTGGTGTGTTTATATCAAGCAGCCGAAAAGGGAAAATTCCCAATTTCATAACCAGGTTGAAACTAAAGTAAATTTGGGTACTTGAATTGTTTTGGTAAGTTTAGAGTACTTGATGAAACCACTAAAAAGGTGGGAGATTTGAAATGAAATCCCTAAAAGTTGTGTTTTTTCTTCGGCGCCAAAGCATAAAATATTGGCTCACTTTTGGTTGGTTTCAAATTCTATTTGCTCACTTTAACTGGTGCAAAGGAATTGATGAATAGTCGAAGAAATGTTTGTTTGCTTTGACTAACATTTTGGGTATTCATTAAATGGTCCACACCATGGCTCAAATTGGGTTCTAAATTTCTAATAGTTGGGGTTGACTGAATGTGTTCCCATTTTCTAGTCCCTTCATAATTTGAACATGATATTCAAGGATAAAATGAGTGGGTTCAAGCTCGATCTTGAACTTGATAAAAGTTTACAAGTAGCTCGATAATCTTAGTAAATTAATAACTTATACACATTAATATTATGCATGTGTAAAGAGATATTTAACCTCGATTCATAAATAAGTCAAGTTGGAACTCAAGCCTTCCAACATTAAAGGGACTCGAGTACACTTTAGTTAGTTCTTGAGTCGGTTCATTTATTTGTTGTAGTTGCAATATTGATCAATGGCTGCTATGCAAAGCGTCAATCTCTGTTGTGATCATTAATGAGTTGACTTGAGCAAAAGGAAGACTTGGGCTTATCCATAAATGGAAGAATAATGATAGTAGCCACTGTGAGTGATGATATGACTACACAATTATTCAACACATAAAATATTAGACATATATTTAGTTTGCTTTATTTTATTTGTTTTAAATTATTAAGATAATTGCACTTAATCTTAGAGGTCCAATGACATTAGACATTGAATAGGTCCACCTCCCTCCGAAACCCACCTCCATGTCAAAATGTTAAAAAAAAAAAATTATTAATATAATTAAAAATATCAATTTATAAATTAATTTTAAATTATTAAATAATAAATATTAACTATCTTACTTACTATCAAATACATTTATATTATTTTTATATGGTCTTAACAATTTTGTGTAATTCTAACCAACGCCAGCCACTATCAGCAGTGAAAGTGAAACCCTTTTCAATAAAAATGGTACTGCATGTCATGTAAAAACTCTTCTCTGGATCCTACCTTTAAGCTGCTGGATTTATGTAAGAAAAAGAAAAGAAGACAGAATTTGAATCTTTATCTCTATAAGGGCAGAGGCCCTACTGGACGTTAGCTCAATCAGTTTCCTCAATCAGCTTCCTCAATCAGCTTCCTTAAAGGTTAAAGCTGACAAAACTAAAGTGATTGCTCACGCTTAAGGGGCACTGTTAGATGTCATGACTCATGTGATTCATACGCCTTTCCTTTGTGGGAAATCCATTATAAATAGCACCAATTAAGGATATATAGCGAAGGTGGGATGGACCCTCGTCTTCAATAAGCTTCTTATTGAATTGAAAGGGTGGAATAAAGAGAAAAGAAATGGTTATATTAAGTAGTTCAATAATATTTTTTTTTTAAGTGAAACAAGAAATTTTAAATTCATGTAGCATAAGAAATAAGTAAAGTGGTTAAAAGATAAAAAAAAATTTATCTCTAATGTGTAAAAAATAAAAAAATTTATCTTTTATTATATAGTCAAGAATAATATATATAATAATGGGTTAGCTCCTAATTAGTAAGAGGAAAAAAGTATTCCAACATAATTTTAGCATGTTTTACAATTTAAATTATGTTAAATTATAAAATATTAACTATTAAATGGAGAGTCCTCCCTCAATATTAAGTCTTCCTCTTAATGCAATAGCTAGTGTTTTCGAACATTTCTTTTTCTACCTAAAATTTGGTAAAAATATTTAGTGCAGAAGATCTTAGGACCAAATAAGCCCGCAGCCACCCTTACCCAGCCTCTCTTTTACAGTAAAAGCTTACAACTGTAGGCTACCCTCGTTTCTATGCCTATTCTGCTTCCATTTGCATATGGGAACCACCCTCACCTTAATGTAATTCCTCTAGAACTTGTTAACAAGTACTAACATGGGTTTGAATCAAACCTTTAAATCTAATGGTTAGTCTTTAAGTTTTAGTGCTTAGGTTTATTTGGTCATAAATTTGACTTTCACCATCCACTTGAAAAGTATCTCCCATTCCCCAAAATTCCCCCATGGTAAAAAAAAAAAAAACTAAGATGGGTTCACCCTTTAAGCTCCACTAAGCTGTTAATCTAAGTCCAGCTTTAGCATAGGGCTCTTGGCTGTCTCATCAGGATTCAGAGCCCACCCCCACCCCCCCCCCCCCCAACCCTTTTCCCTTTCAGTTGATACAGGATAGAGTCTCAGGCTGTGTTTGGTTGCTAGCAGATTCGACTAAACACTGAACAAAATGCCATCAACTTTTCCAAAATTCTTTTGTCGGGTTTCTATAACATACCAAACAGGCCATTATGTCCCATTCAGTGTCGATCCTAATGGTCTTTCGGGTCCTGAACTTTCCATCAAGGTCGACAGAAATAAAGGCCCACAATGGGTTCACTATTAAAGGCCCAATTCGGTTGTTAATGCAAATCAAAATTTAAAGGACGTGGACCAGTTTTCTTATCTTGACAA
>BPVZ01000001.1:323920-340323 GCA_020521535.1 Rubroshorea leprosula | reverse complement strand
AAAAGTCTCAAGGCAAAGGATCACCTAACCGACTTGGCGGAAACATTCACCAACCTAAGAGCACACCACATGAGATTGAACCCAACCAAGTGTGTCTTCGGTGTTGAATCCGGTAAATTCCTAAGATTCATGGTCTCCAGGAGGAGGATCGAAGTCAACCCCGAGAAAATCAAGGCAATAGAAGAGATGAAGCCCCCGAAGTCAATTAAGGATGTGCAGCGCCTAGCTGGGAGAATTGGAGCTCTACACAGGTTTGTGTTGAAGTCCGCAGAAAAATGTTTGCCCTTCTTCAAAATCCTAAGATCCATGGCCCATAAAGACGACGCAGGGAAACCTAAGAAGTTCCAATGGACCTCAGAGTGCCAAACCGCCTTCAATGACCTTAAGTCATAACTCGGCTCACCACCTCTGTTAACCAAGGCTGAAGAAGGCGAAATCCTTTACCTCTACCTCAGAATTTTCAATGCAGCAGTAAGCTCGGTCTTAGTCAGAGAGGCAGGCAAATAGCAGAAGCCGGTATACTATGCCAGCAAGATTCTACAAGGAGCCGAGCTGCGGTATTCCATTGCAGAAAAAGCAGCTCTAGCAGTAGTCACCATAGCATGGAAATTAAGACCCTACTTCCAGGCTCACCCCATTGTGGTATTAACCGACCAACCCTTACGACAGATCTTGTAGAAGCCGGAATGTTCGGGCAGACTTATCAAATGGGCAGTGGAGTTGGGGGAATTTCAGATAACATTTCAACAGAGGTCATCAATTCGAGCTCAAGCCTTGGTAGACTTTGTTGTCGAATGCACCTCGGCCTCCGAAACTGTCGCTTTTGAAGCCGAGCAATGGACCCTCTATGTGGATGGGTCCTCGAGCAGTAGAGGGTCAAGGGCCAGAGCGGTGTTGATGGGGTCAAGAAGATTCCGAAGTGAGCATGCCCTGAAATTTAATTTCGAAGCAACAAATAATATGGCCGAATATGAGGCACTTCTTCTCGGACTTCGCTTAGCAGCTGAATTGAAGGTTAGATCTCTGCAAGTTTACAGTGACTCACAACTCATAGTCAACCAAGTCAACTCTACATGCAAGGTCACAGATCCCACCCTTGCCAAGTGCTTAGCTGTGGTTCTGAAGCTCCAAAGCCAATTTGAAAGATTTCAACTCACCAAAATCTCGAGGTCCGAAAATGGCCATGTTGATTTGCTATCAAAGTTAGCTTCCAATAGCTCAAGTGGACTGAGGTCAGTTTTTGTTGAAGTCCTAGACAAACCAAGCTTCCAGAGGTCGTAGGTGATGGAGATCAGTACCGACCCCGAAGCCCCCAGCTGGACCGTTCCCATTAAAGCTTATCTTCAGGATGGGACTGTCCTAACTAACAAGCAAGAGGAAATGAAGTTGCGAAGAAAGGCATCTCGGTACATCTTGGTGGATGGTACCCTGTATAATAGGTCATACTTGCTCCCCCTTCTTCGTTGTTTAACTCCTTATGAGGCCGAGTACGCACTTCGTGAAGTGCATGAGGGTGTATGTGGGAGTCATGTCGGAGCTCTGGCCCTGGCTCACAAAGTCCTTCGGCAACGATACTACTGGCCACACATGCAAGAAGATGACAAAAAGCATGTCCAAAAATGCCCAAAGTGCCAGTTCTTTGCACATCTCACCCACCAACTCGCAGAGGAACTCACCACCTTAGTGGCACTATGGCCCTTTGCACAATGGGGCATTGACCTCCTAGGTCCTTTTGTGAAGGGAACAAGGGGCGTAACACACTTAGTCGTGGCAGTCGATTACTTCACCAAATGGGTATAAGCCCGACCTCTTTCTAGCCTGACCTCGAGAAAGATTGAAGACGTTGTTTTCAGTTCGGTCATATGCAGATATGGGATCCCAAACCAAGTTGTCGCCGACAACGAACCTCAGTTCAACTGCACCTCATTCAAAGACTTCTGTTCCAGCTATTGGATTAAATTGGTGTTCACCTTTGTTTATCATCCTGAGGCAAACGGAATGGTTGAGTCTGTCAATAAGGCCATCCTAGAAGGAATTAAGCCCAGGCTAGATCAAGTCAAAGCCAAGTGGGCGGACGAGCTCAACAATGTTCTGTGAGCCTACCGGACTACAAGTCGGACAGCCACAGGTACGTAACTTAGCTACCTTTTCACTATGATGTCATTACTCGCTATATAAAATGAACCTTAAAATCATAACTCCTTCTCATTAGGCGAAACGCCCTACTGCTTGGCTTTTGGGACCGAGGCAGTCATCCCTGTCGAAATGGGTGTCCCAAGCCTAAGAGTGACCCATTTCAACGCAACTCGAAATGAGCAGTTACTCAGAGAAAACCTCGATGTTTTGGACGAAGTCCGCGAGGAAGCTCGACTTCGGACATTAGCATACAAACAAAAGCTGGCCAACTCATACAATAGACGAGTCCGACCTCAAACCTTTAGAGTTGGTGACCTCGTCCTTAGAAAGGCAGGACTCACCAGCTTCGAAACTCACTTCGGCAAACTCGCGCCCAACTGGGAAGGCCCATATGTAGTAGCCGAAGTCCCATACCCTGGCGCTTACATACTTGTCGACGCCGGGGGTAAAAGAATACTTAGGGTTTGGAATGTAAATAATTTAAAGAAGTTTTATTCGTAATAAAGCTTCATTTTATCCAAATTCTTATCAACTGAGCTCGAGCTCTCATGTCGACTTCTACCTCGTCTTTAAAGTTACATATCTGATCTCTTCCTATCCGAGGTCAAATAGTTAGTATTTTTTATTTGCTATAATATTTTTTAAGTTTGTTACAATTTTTCAATAAACAATATCACAATAAACACCATACATGTCCAAAATTTCAATTCATTCATTTCAATTGAAATACAAATTGTTCTTTACATATACTAAAAATTGCAAAAATTATAAAGGGTGAGCTGGCTGAGCTCACTCAATGATCTGGAGCTCATTCCGTATGTTGTTCGCAACCTCTGTTCTCGGTGCCACTTCGGCCTCCTCTTCGTCCACGGCGACGAACTCGAAGTCCAACGTTGTTGGGAGGATAGTTTTCCCAGCCTCGTCCCGTTCCCAAGTCAGTTTAACCTCAGGGCGGAACTCCGCTATCTTGCTATCCTCGTTCTCCTCTACCCCTGCCTCCTTAGGTCCAAAAGTGATGCTTGTCACGTCCACCTCTGGATTCTGCGCCTTCACCTTCTTACGGTAGTCAGCGAAGGCCATTACCAGCATTGGCAAGCGGGAGAGGTCCACCACCTCGGCGAACGTGGTAGACTTGACGAAGTCTGCAACGTGCTCCTCCACAGAATTGTGGACCGCTAGCTCAACTGCCTTTTTCACTTCGGCCAGCTCACCCTCCCTCCTTGCAAGTGCCTCATTGCACTTCTTCCTCTTCTACTCTTCCAGCTCAGCAACCTTCCTAGAACTGGCCAACTCCTCCCTAACCTTCTCCAGCTCCGAGGTCAGTTCACTGAAGTTCTTCTCCGCCTCCTCTTTCTGGCGGTTGAGTTCTTCATTCTTTTTTACCAAGGCAATCCACTCTTAGAGGCAATCGAAGAACTCAACCGCCATTGCATTCACCAAATTTGCAGTCTGCATAGAGGCCGAACTCAGTAAAAAAAAAAAAAAAACAAAAACAACTAACTAAAAACTAAAAACTAAGGTAGGAGCTTACCTCCAAGGCCTACCGAACTACCCCAGACCCTCCATTGGCAGCTACCTCATCCTTCGCCCTCTACAGGTCCACCTTGGGGAAGTGGGCGCCAATGAAGCGCTTTGCAGTCGTCCTCCCCGAATCGTAGAAGCTGGCCATTTGCCTGGGGTAAGGAACGGAGCTTTTCCCCTTCCCAGGCACCACCACCTCAGTTTCCCGAATTGCCGGGTCGATCTCCACTGGGGCTGGCCGAGGTACGAACTTGACCGGGGCCTCAATCTGCAGAGGCTGCACCTCCTCCACCCTTGGCCTCTTCCGGGCGACAACCTCCTCAGTTACACCCCTCCTGGGCTCAGAGCTGGGCCCCACCTCAACTCGAGGACTTGATGCCTCACCCCCAACTCGCTCCTCTTGAGCACCCGGGGCTAATGCCCTTGACCTCTTCTCCGGAAGTCGTACTGGTTTGTCCCCAGCTCTCAAACGATTCATCTCTTCTGCAAAACCAAACGAAGTTAAAAATTGCAATCAGACTCCTACTCTACAAAGAACTTTACTTCAATTAACACGGACCTCTGCTCAACAAGCTCCTCCCATAGATTCTAGATGACTCCACCACCTCTGGATTGGTGAGGTACATTATGTTTGCCAGCTCCCCCCCACCCCTCTCCAACCTCTTCACCTCGTCCTTCTCCACCTCCCCCAGTCGGTATTGGTTCGGATTTCTTCTCTTCCCCTTCTACCTACTCAGCTCTTCTACCTCACCATCCCCCCTCCCCCACTCCGTGTCATCCACAAAGAAAAACTTCTCCTTCCACCCCTTAATGGAGGAAGGACCTGCAGTGAACAGGTTCCTACTCCTTCATCTAATTACCCGAGGTGTAAAGTAAAACCACCCCTTCTCTTTCCCACTACCCCCCTTAATTATAAAGAAATATTTAAATAGATCTATAGTTGGAATTCGCACCCCCCGAAGTTGGCAGTACATTAAAAATCCCATTACCAACCGAACTCCATTGGGGACGAGCTGCATCAACCCTAACCCGTATTCCTTTAGCAGCGCTACCAGCAACTCCGGAATTGGAAACCGGAGCCCAGCTGCCAGGTAGTGCGTGTACAATGGCATCCAATGGTCTTTTGGAGTTGAACACGCTCGCTCTTCACCTTCTGCTGGCCTTACCAGCACATGGGGTGGGATACTATAGTTCTCCACTAAGTGCCCCAGCTCTCCCCTGCACCTCCAGCTCGACTCATACCCCACCACCTCCCTCACCACCTCGTCACTCTCGTCATAACACTTTCCTTGATTGTCACCAACCTCTAAAATGTTGGTTGGGACAAGGCTACCCTCTTGACCCCCATTTCCCTCACTAACTGAGGTCCTACCCCCACTCCCCCTACTCGAGCTCGAAGTAGAGATCGAGCTCGAAGTAGAGATCGAGCTCGAAGTCACGTCCCTCACCCCTTCTTCCCCTTCAACACTTAGTGTTTCTTCAGACGACATCTCTGCTATCAGTCTTCACTACAAGAAGTACGCCACCAACAGTAATCAGAATCACCTACAACCTCTATTTTTTACTTCCCCCCCTTCCTATTGATTGCCTAACCCCCCTACCTAGGCTCATAAAATGAAACAAGATTACTCTTAACCGAGGTAGAACTCAGAGTTACCTGGCTTTCTGCGACGAAGTCTAACACCTGTACAAATGCCGGCAACTACCACAATCTCTGCAACCGTCATGTTGGGAGACGAAGTGCTCTCGCGATTTCAGTAGGGTTTCGCTACAAACTCAACGAGGTAAAATTATGAATGACTTAAGGTTGGCTATTTATACTTAGCCTCTCCCCCGTTTTCACGGCCACGATCGCCCATATTCAACGGCCACGATAGCGACCTTTCGAATTTGGCAGTTATTCCTGACATCATTTATTATAGCACGGCACGCGAGGACAACTGTCAATCCTGATTAAATCATTTTATTACATTTCATTTTATTTTATCTCCGATTCACTTCAACCTCCTTCAAAAAGAATTGCACAATTGCATATTTCTCGAACAATTTCCACTCATACTACTTTTTACTTCGGCTCCGGCCGTATCCCATGACCACGTGTCATGCTATTTTTTACTTCGGCTTCGGCCATATCCCATGACCACGTGTCATGCTATTTTTTACTTCGGCTTCGGCCATATCCCATGACCACGTGTCATGCTATTTTTTACTTCGGCTCTGGCCGTATCACATGACCACGTGTCATCCTACTTTTTACTTCTGCTCCGGCTATATCCCATGACCATGTGTCATGTTATTTTTTACTTCTGCTCCGGCCGTATCCCATGACCACGTGTCATCCTACTTCTTACTTCAGCTCCAACCACACCCCTTAACTCCATGCCATGATATCCACCCCTCAACCAAACACCAACACAACCTCCCGCATCATCCACAAGTGAATGACTTCGTTGGGGGGAATAGTGTAGTGGGAGTAGACAGAGGTCATGAGATATCAGAGGCACGTAGGATGTCAGAGGTCACGAGATGAGGCATGTTGTCAGTCCGAAGTTGTGTACTCCATGGCTGCCTGAGATGTGCAACCTCTGACATCCGGAGCAGCCCCCGACATCTAACTACCTCGATTCGATTGAAGGACAGCGAGCTCAGTCTGATTCGAGTTCGTCCCCTTTGCTCTTGCTCCGCATTAGTTCTGTACACATGCAAACCCCTCATGAGAAGTACCTGCGGTGTTTGACACGCGTCGCCCAGGTTTCTCGGAGGGATCAACACATGGACATCCCCTGAAGAGCTATAAATACCCCTCAGGGTCCACCTCTGAAAGGTATGGGAAATCAACCTCAAACTCAGCTTTTACTCTTGATTCATAACTAGTAGCTCTGACTATTGTTGACTTAAGTATCAAAGTGTCTACCCCGAGAATCAACCTCAGGGCCTTGCAGGATAGCCGAAGTGAAGATTCGAGATTCAAAGTATCTCCCAGTTCTCTGCAACTACAGGTGGAATGAAGAGTAATATTAAACTAGAAGACAAAGATACAAAATAAACTAGTCTCTGCGATACATAGTTCCCAACATATCAGCGTAGAGATACATAAAAAGGGTTGAGGGACAACCCTCTAAAATGACAAAATCTTCCTGCTGGGAATGAGCCATAGCAGCAAGACGATCAGCACACATATTGCCCTCTCTGTAAACATGCTGCAAGTGGACGTGCGGAAGATCCACCACAAGGGCCCTACAATCAGAAATGAGAGAACATAGAGGGTAATAATTGAGTTCCTTTTTTATGGAGGAAAAAAAGGTGGGTAATTAAAGACAAAATGACTTAAAATTTTTTTAAAAAAAATTGACATACTTATACAGTTTTTTATTTAGGAAATGATTTTTGTATAATTTTTTTATAATTTAATATATTATTTAAATAATAAAAACAGGAACATCATTTGGGTCTTGACTATGGTTTGGTCACTTTGGTGATGTTCAGATATGGATGGGTAGGATTGGGTGGGGAACGGGTGACGTGGTCGGGCAAGCGTTTGATGTCGAGGAGACGCAATTTCCACGTGGTGGATGCCCTAAACAAGGGCAGGGACAGGACAGAACTGGGGCTTGGAGAGGTCCGCCGCTCGGCCGAAAGTGGCTGAATGGGGCCTTATGCTGTCAGTCGAAGACAATGCGCATAAATTTAAAAAAGCTGTATGTTTTTTTGTTTTTATCCATATTGCGAGTTAGAATCCGTCTAAACGAAAGGAATGTATTTTAAGGTGATTAAAGATCATTTGATTTAAAAATTAAATGTAAAAAAGGTTATATATTTTATTATTTAAATTATTTAAATTATGTTAAATAATAAAATATAAATTATTAGTTGAAAAAAATTATGAATTTTTTATTTTATAATTGTAGTTATATAATTTAATATAATTTAAATTATATAATATTTTTTAATAAATTTGGATTTTTAAAAAAAAGAAGTCGAAGAAGAAATATTTGAGTTGGGGAAAAGAAGTGAATTTGAAAAAAAGTGGGTAAATTAAGGTAAAGAATGGAGTACATACATATTATGGAAATACACATTACAAATTACTGCATTCCAATAAGTATAAGAAACTAAAGGAGTGAAAGTGAACTCATGGGATTCGAATTTTGTGACGTTTATATTACAAGACACTAGCAATTTTACTGTACTACATAACTCATTGTCCTTACCTCTTGAGTTTTAGTTTTACTCGGGCAAAATTCAATCACAACTAAGAATTTAGGGACCCATCATATAATATCATTTTTTTAAAGAAAATTATTGATCGTCATATTCAATGATATTGGATATGTAAATTAAATACTAGAAGATGGAGAGATTTTTAGGATTTTTTTTTTTTTAATGTAAAGGAATAACAATGATCTCTTTTGAAAAGTTTTAAGGATTTTTTTAATGGCATTAAAAAACAAAAAACAAAAAACAAACCGCACCCACTGCCTCTACCTACACAGTTACACCATTATGGCTTCGTTTTGTTAGCGCTTTCAAACATACTTTTTCCCAAAAGCATGTTATTTTATTGAAAAATATAGTTTATAATTTTTAATTAATTTTTATATAAATTTATTTATTTTAATTACAATAATATTATATATTTAAGATAGTAAAAAAAATAAACCAACTGATACCATATCGCAACACAACAGTCAAAAACCGAAGTTTGGTATGTAATCAATCAATTCACCATTCCTTCTAATTTTTTTTTTTTAAGCAATTTATAATTATTTATAGAGTTAATTAAGAAAAAAAAAGAATTTTGTGAATTTTAAATGTACAATCCATTAAAAATAAATAGTTATAACTCAAAATCCAATGCTACTAAACCAGGCGGATCGTTCATTCCTTCTAGCTTTCTTAATGCCGGGCTACATAAAGTGTACCCACTAATTCTATCTCCTCAAAATAGTCCAAATTCATGTTTTCAAGAAGAAAACAACCACAAAAAATAAAAGAAAAAGTCATTTAAAGAAATGAAAATTTCAAGAAAAATTAAGGGTATGGCAGAGGGTGAGATGCTATTTGTATGCATGTGAAATATTAGGTGTCCTATAAGGATAGGGGACGTGACACATTAACTTTCTAATCTTTGACTTTTACTACTCCTACATACATCAAAGATAACAGTAATAAAGTTGATTTCTTAGCAATTATTTTCATTAGCCAAGGAGCTTTCCAGGCTGGTTTGGTGGTGCCATTGCTTCAGTGGGTTCCACCAAAGCAAGCAATCCCTTCTCAATAATTCATTTTCAATAGCCTAAATGGCATTTTCTGGGTTAGGCAGTAGTGTCTAAAACGTGCACTCAAAATGTTTGTCCCTTCAATTCTCTCTTGATACATAGCTCAATGGCTGAGTTTGAATCCTTTAAAACCTTTTGGATAAAGAAATTAGTGCATCCTTTTTTATTGATCTTTACTTTTACTTTTGATCATGACGCTAAATGCCAATCTTAACATGTTATAACAGTACAAAAAAGAACTTATGGTTAATTGATGATACAGTTAACAATAGAATCAAATTTTATTTGACAGTATTTTTAATAAATCTTTTTTTATTAATTCATTAAGAGTATTTAAAAATTTTCAATATTATTTCTTATAGTTTAATTGTTATGTCATAATTTTCCACAACCCGTATTAAATTTACTACTATAATACTAGCTAGTTCTTTAAACCAATGCTCTTATGAAATTTTCAAGGAGTCCACAATAAATCAACCAATCCAAAACACTACTGGCAAAGGTGAAATGAAAATGCAAAGATATGGAAAATTTTTACCACAACCCAAAAAGAATAGGAGTCTTACAATTCACTCATCCTTGATCCCTTTCACTTTCTGGCCGTCCAAAAGGAACAGCTTCAAAACTTCATATGATACCCATCTTTTTTCTAACCACTTTCTACACTAAATTTGATTTGCTGGTATATAGTTGATCATTAAATGTCATTTTCCATCTTTCGTGTTCCAAAATCAATCATAATATGTCTGATTTTAAGGGTAAGACGTCGCTATGTATGAATGATTAATTAAAAAATGACATCTCACAAACACAATCAACAATTGTCTCATTCTGAGTCCTGATCATCTTGAGGCCACATCATTTTCATTTCGTTAGGCATGACTTCTGTTTAATCTACAATTATATGACATTTTATTACCCAAAATGGAAAAAAATTATCATATGGCATTTTATTGAGTTTTATAAATCTAGAAGGTAGTTTAATTGATTAAGAGTATCAGATTTTAAATTAAAAATATCGAGTTTAAATCTTGAGAGGTGGGGTGTGATTTGAAAAATGAAAGGCTTATCTCTTTTTATATGGTGAATCACAAAATATAAAAAAAAAAAAATTAAGTTTCACATTTTCGGTAAGATGAAAGGTATAAGTGTAATTAAGCAAAGTTACTGTAGTGTCAAACTCAAGTTGATCAATCAATTTAAGTTTCATATAGAGGCAAAGCTAATAATATGCTTTTACATAACTTAATTACAAATCCTAAATTACGTCGTTGATTTTTTTGAATAATTAGAAAAAGGTTCATGATATATTGAAATACTGCATACATATTGCGAGAAATGCATTAAATATATAAGAAATTTTTATTTATATATGGATATGGGTATCTCTTACATTTAATTTATAATACAATTTTCTTTATTTTCAAAAAATTAAAAAAAATTAAGTTTCATATATCTTAGACTCGATCGAGTTCAACTCAATTAACTTTATGTATAATTTTGAAATGAGTTTGAGTTTGTGTTGCACGTACGGTTGGAGTTGTTCTATTACCCGACTGATAACACATTATATCTCCCTTAGAAGGTGTAAATGAGCATATTGGATTACTGATGAAGATATGTCAGGTGGATGCAGCAGCAATTATGATACAATGGTTCTGGTTGTATCTTGAGAGTCTCAGAATTCAGATGTGTATAACATGTTGAAATTGCTTGAAATAAATTGCAACTAATCATCATAGAAACGTGACAAAGAGAAGCAGTTATCTGATGAGATCACATTTGTCCGAACTGGCACGTGCTGGAAAGAACAAAACAACCTGTAACCCATACAAGCAATGTGTCTCCTTTTTTTTTTTAATGATAATTTACATCAAGATATTTTAAAATTAATTTTTGAGTATTTTAAAATTATTTTTTTAAATGATCTTAAAAATAAACTTTTCATATAAAATTAATTTTCTTAAATATTAGTTAAAAGTTTGCCATACAAGCAATGCTCCCTGCAAGAATTCCATTTCCAGCCAACAATGTTAATACTATGTAAGATAAGTGGTAGTGCTCTTTTGCAATTTTCTTACAATATAATTTTTCTCTATCCGCAAGATAGACACAGATCTTTATGTATCATTGGCTCATATGGTATATTAAGTTATTTAAAATTTAAAGTCATTAAAATCTTAATTTGTTGGGCCAAAAAATTCCCCACTCCAATCTCTTTCATTTTTATCAGATCAAACAAATTTTTAGATGTGAACTAATCACAGATTATAAAAATAAAAATGTAAAACATGGTATTAAAAAGGGGTAATATTGGTTATAGTCACTGCAACTTTTGTTAAGACCACAAAAAAAATTTTATTTCAATTTGATTGTTAAAAATAATTTATAATTAATAAAATAATTAATATTTATTATTTAATAAATTATAATTAATTTATAAATAAATATTTTTAAATATTATAATTAATTGTTCTAAAGAATTAAAAATTAATACAATTATCATTAAATTAATAACCTTATTAAAAATTACAGTGGCAGTAATCTCAGAATAAAAAACTAGTGCAGGATGAAAATGTGTTACTAAGAAGGATAAGTACTTCCTATATTAGAAATATCAAGAGCCCAAAGAGCCGCCCAAAAAGGTAGGGCTTTGTCTAATGGTAATATGGTATGCTGCGCTAAAGTAGGCCCAAGATGAAGATTCTAAAAATGCAATTATGAGGAGATGATTTGGGCTTTTGTAGTTACTAGAGTGGGGTTCAAGATTCTAATGTCTTCGGGTTTTTTGGGCTCCCCTAATATGCATTTGCTGATTTTTTTTTTGGGTCCAAAAATATATGAGGGTGTTAAGTTGTTCTGATGTTGAAAAAGCACGTTCTGTGTGTCGACAGAGACGTTGGCGCAACACGAGGCGTGGATTGTGCCTGCAATCTCTCATTCCTTGCATAATTGAGATTTTCCATCCACTCAACCTACCATTATAATCAATAATCATACTTTTAAAGTCTACTACAACAATAACTTAACACATTATCATAACTAATTCACTAGTAACAAACAGTAATATTATAGTTATAATGTTACGTAAGATTGTTATTATTTAATAAAATATAACGTGATATTAAATAAATATATATGTACAATATCATGAGTGAATTTTTAAGTGAAAAAATTAAATATATAATAATATATTATGTTGTATATTTATAATGCTACGTGATATTATAATTAGAACATTTTCAAATAACAAATCTCAATTTGTAAATTAAATTCAACATAAATACATCATGCACCATAACAGACACAAAAATATCCCTAACTATACAAATAATAATAATAATAATAATAATAATAAACACACATTACCACGAAGTATTAGATGAAAATACTTGTGATTTGCTCCATCCCTTGGCCAATAAACATAAAATAAGCATGGTTAATTTAGTATATGTTAATTTAAAATTTTTAATTTTTAATTAATATTTAAAATTTTTAATTTTTAATTAATATTAAAAATTCAAAAATTTATATTATTAAATCACTAAAAAAAAAAAGAAAGTGAAAGTGAATTATTTTGCATACTCATTTAAAAGGTGACACCAAAAACAAATCCTATTCCATAAAATAAGTACTTCTACAGCACTGACAGTACCCAAAGTGGACCCAATTTCCCAACGGATCCAAAACGACATCCAAAATTCAAATCCAAGAACCCGGAAAAGGCAAGCCAACGGCACTTTCTTGAAAACCTTTCCCAACGCAAAAACACCCTTTTTAACTTATTTTATTATTTACAATGATAATTTTTTTATATTATTTTTGATATAATTTTTACTTATTATTAAATAAATATATATTTAATATTATATATATTATATAAATTAAAAAAATAAATCATTTAAATGACATATCAAATTATATAAAAAAATAATACAAAAATATTGTAACAAAATTATTTCACAAAACAAAAGGAAAAAAACGAATTTAAACCTCACAAACCCAAAAAATCCTTCTTTCCCAGAACGTTTCGTCGACGGCAAAAGTGCCATTAGATATTTTCAGTTTTTGCTGACAGAAAAATTTTTTCCCAACTAAAACAGAACATGTTTCCATAATAACACACTACTACTAGCTGTACACGCTCTCTGCTCTGTACTCGGCAATTACCCCTTTGGATTCTCTACTAATTCTCCTTCCTTACTTCCCCAATTCAATAAGAAACGAAACCCAGAAACTTTGGCCTTCAGGGTTTTCAGTATGATTTCAAGTTTCAAGCTTTTGATCCTGTTTTGTGCGGTTATACCCTTTTCTGTGTCCCAAACCGATGTTGCACCGCCTCCGGCGGCGGATTCCTGTAATGGGGTGTTTGTTTCTTATGTTTATGGTACTGGATCTAAGTTGAAGCCTACTAATAAGACCCACCAGGCGTACAGGTTTGAATCAACGTTGACGGTGTTGAACAACGGGGACAGGGTGCTAAAGTCGTGGAGGGTTTTTGTGGGTTTCAAGCATGATGAGTTGTTGGTGTCGGCGTCGAATGCGGTTCTGGTTGATGGGAGTAGTTTCCCGGCGAGTGTTGGGAACGGGACTACTTTTGCTGGATATCCGATGAGCGATCTGAAAACGGCGATTGAGACGGCCGGGGATGTGACCCAGATGCAGGTGCAGGTTAAGCTTGTGGGGACACAGTTCGGTGAGGCGCCTCCTGCTGTGCCGTTGCCGGATAACATTTCTCTCGTTAACGATGGTTTTGAGTGTCCTGCGGCTTCTCTTCAAGGTAATTCATCTTGCTCTCTGACTTGTTGTCTATGTGATCCCTGTATCTCGATGCTTTGATTTTGAATTTGGGATTTAAGTGGATTTTTTATTAGAGTGGTTTGGTGGTATTGTCTCAGAATGAGTTTTATTTAGATGGATTTTGACCGCTTCGTTTTTGTGGGTTTGGTTAGATTTCTATATATCTGTCTTGATTTGATAGGAGATTTACATGATAATCCAATTTGAGAGGTCTTAGGGTGTTTTCTTTTTTTCTGGGTAATAAGATCAACTAATGTCATACAGAAAGTTTAACTTTGTAGTATCTCTTAGGTACAAGTTGAGTAATTGTCTAATTGATGGTTTCTGTTTTAGTGGTTTCACGTTTTTTTTTTGGTTCATCTTGTATTATTGGCCTTTTGGTTGCACTAGTCTTCCTATTTTCATTTGGAAAGGAAAAATTGATAATCATCTTGTATTATCAGACAGCAGGGATAGGTGAAACTTGGGAAAGTGCAATATTTGACCAGATTTAAGTGGGGAAGAATGGCTTCTAAATCAAAAGAACTCTCATCAAAATGAATAAGCCTTACATCTAGTAAACATTATGATGCTGCTCCTCTGCAAAGAAAAAGAGATTTGATCCTATTTTGGTTTTTTAACTAGCCCTATTGTGTTTATCCTCAGGGAATGATAGTGAATAATCTTCAAAATTTATGGGGATTAGTTCCGTTGCTTTGTCATACAAGTCAGACACAGTATCTAAATGTTGTTTTGAATTTGTTCTGTATGGTTTAGGCACAAATGAGATGCAAGTATGCTGCCCCATAAACCCCAATTTCAAGTCAAATCTTACAGGAGCTGATGAGTTCCTGCCCCGGCAAAGTGGTGATCTTACAATCATGTATGATGTGATCAGAACATATGATTCGAACTACTGGGCACAGGTTACAATTGCAAACCATAACCCACTTGGGCGTCTTGATAATTGGAAGTTGAGCTTTGATTGGATGAATGATGAATTTATCTATGCCATGAAAGGGGCTTATCCATACATGGTTGATGCATCTGACTGCATATTTGGTCCCCAAGGAACATACTATAAGGATCTGGACTTTGCTAATGTTTTGAATTGTGAAAGAAGGCCAACTATTATTGACCTCCCTCCAACAAAGTTCAATGATACAACTCTCGGACAGATCCCTTCATGTTGCCGAAATGGTACCATCTTGCCGCCAACCATGGACCCAAGCAAGTCAACTTCATCATTTCAGATGCAGGTCTTTAAAATGCCTCCAGATCTTAATCGATCAGAGCTCTCTCCACCTCAAAACTGGAATATCAATGGCACCCTGAACCCTAATTATAAATGTGGTCCTCCTGTCCGGGTTAGCCCTAGCCAGTTTCCTGATCCAAGTGGCTTGCCATCAAATAGAACTGCATTTGCTAGCTGGCAGGTGGTTTGCAATATTACACAGCCCAAGGGGGTGAGCCCTAGATGCTGTGTATCATTTTCTGCATACTACAATGCTTCAGTTATTCCATGCAGAACTTGTGCATGTGGGTGCCCCAGCAGCACGTCTCGTACTTGTAGTGAAACTGCTTCAGCCATGCTTCTTCCACCCGAGGCACTTCTTGTCCCATTTGAGAACCGCACTGTGATGGCCAGAGCTTGGGCTGATCTTAAACACTGGTCGGTGCCTGATCCAATGCCTTGTGGTGATAATTGTGGGGTCAGTATCAACTGGCATGTTTATACAGACTATACTCGTGGATGGAGTGCAAGAATCACTCTTTTCAACTGGGATGAAACTGCTTTTTCTGATTGGTTTGCTGCAGTAGAAATGGATAAAGCAGCCGCTGGTTTTGAGAAAACTTATTCATTCAATGGAAGCCTCATGACTGATGTTAATAATACCATATTCATGCAAGGCCTTCCGGGATTGAACTATCTTGTGGCAGAAACAGATGGAGCTAATCCATCTAAGGATCCTCGGGTGCCTGGAAAACAACAGACGGTGATCTCATTTACCAAGAAAACTACCCCTGGAATTAAAGTGGCAGAAGGTGATGGGTTCCCAACGAAAGTATTCTTCAATGGAGAGGAGTGCGCACTTCCTTCAATGTTTCCAAAAAGCAGTGGTAATAGAAAGGCATCCAGTACCATACTTTCAGTCTTTTTAGCTGTTATGGCATTCATATTGATGCAGCTATAGTTGGGGCAAGGCACTGCTTGGGTTCTCTGGTCTTCCCAAAGTAGTATTTTTTTAGGTGTCTGCAGACAGCTGCACCAACCTACTGCTCGGTTTTGTAGCTGATGCTGATTAGTTCATTCTTTCAGTGGTTTATTTTTTCACTTGATCAGCACTGTGGTTTGTCATTACCAGACACCCACACCTTGATTCTTATATAGAGGATGCTATGGATTTTTTAGTCATGACTAGGCTTCTTGTTGCTGATGTCATCCAGAAATGCTTATAGATACATAAATGTCATGGTATTCACTATTCAGACGTTGTATAAAACTATTGCTGGATGAACATAATTTGTGGACAGTGTGAAGGTTGCCTAAAGGAGTTCCAATTTGCTGACCCAAAAGCCTTTTGGAAGATGTCCTTTCTGCAGAACCATAAAAAACGAGCGGTTGTTTTTAATACTGATCTTTCAAGTTACTGTAGACGGTATCTCTCTCTCTCTCTCTCTTCTCTC
>BPVZ01000001.1:286483-308309 GCA_020521535.1 Rubroshorea leprosula | reverse complement strand
TCTATGAATCCTCATTAAACTGATTTCCCCATACACCATGTCATCTCCTCTTTGCTCCTTACTATTAGGTTTTGACTGTCTGGTTAAAGACTTAAACTTGAAAATATTGTTGCATATGTCCTCTTGAATGCTTGTCAAAATCCATATTCTTAATCTCCATGTTAGAGGATGGTGGCATAGTGACGTTCAACATTTTTATGCATCTGTAAGTGAAACTGTAATCCCTGAAAAATGAGAGTGGTTGATTTATGTGCCTTCCTTGTTTCTTTGAAAGAATGAAGGACTTGATTCCAATCCTAGTACAGTATGTCAAAAGTCGGCTAATGCCTGGGGGGATTGCTTTGTTTGTTGCTCACAATGGGCGCACTTTCGACATACCTTTTCTGTGTAAGGAATTCAGCCGATGCTCCATGAACATCCCTTCTGATTGGCAGTTTCTTGACACCCTTCCTCTAGCACGCAAGTTTATGGAGGCAAATGGTCAGTACATCTCTCTTCAGTTTTCCTTCCCTTGGATTCTTATCATTCATTCTAATTACTGAATTTGTGTGATTAGGATTGCCTTCTCAAAAGTGCTCACTGCAAGCACTTCGTGAATGCCTTGATATCCCAGTAGGAGATACATCACACAGGGCGATGTCGGATGTGAACGTGCTGTCGTCATTACTTGGAAGGCTAACTTTTGAGATGAAACTCACTGTTGCTGATCTTATAGAAAGATCTTTCAAGGCTTCAGATCTTATTAAACCAAAAAAGGCTTCAGATCCTATTAAATCAAAAAAGATTAAAACCAAGGTCTGAAAGCCGGCATTGTAGTTACTTACTAGATGATGATGGTAGTTCCTTTTGATTGCATTTTATGTGTTTATTTCCATCCAAACAGTTGATTGGAATGAAATATGATGATTTTGGCATTTTTGCACGATGAAACAATAGAATTTCTGCCTACCCTTTTTCGTTATTGGGTGAAAATCAACAGGACAGGTTATTGGAGTTGGAAAAAGAAAAGCAACCTCATAACTGCTCTCGTTGAGAGTCGAACTCAAGACCTCCCGCTTACTAAACGGGTGCTCTAACCAACTGAGCTACGAGAGCTGGCTAATACCTTTTCCCTTTTTCTATTATAAGTTCAATATCTCCATGCAAGCTAATCAGTCAAAACCAACACGTTTTGTGCAACAAACATGATCCAAAAGCGATCCAAGTCCATACCATGACGTAGTTATATTCCCAAATTGTGTTTTGTCGCAAAGACTTCCCTATCTTTTTCTCCACTTCGGAATTCGGATAGGATTCTGCTAGATTATGGTCATACATGATGAAGTGATATAGGATGAGAGAATAATCTACTTTTTACATCTTGATTTTGAGCTGACTATTTGTACATATTGAATCTTCCCACTATTATCAATCACATGTCAAACGCGATTTTGTATAGAAAGGACCTTTTTTCTTTTTTTCTTTTTTTCTGACACAAGAAATTGTTATTAACTAATTATTATATATTACACATGAAATACTAAATTTGTAACATCTAAAACCTAAATAAAGCAGTAATGGCCCATGGGGGTGTCTCAATGGCAAAACTCAGGACATTATCTATATTATATAATCCCATAATTGTATGTTACAAAAAAAAAGAGAAGAAGATGAAATAACAATAATGTCATTGAGCAGACTAGTGATACTTTTTCTTTAATAAAAACAAAGATGTTTTGTGTTTAAGTTGTACAAATATTCTATTAAAGAAATAAAAAAGTTGCATTCCGTGCATGCATGATATTATAGCTTTTAAAGGAATGTTTTAAATAGTTAAGAATTTAAAATTTAAAATTAAAAATTAAAAATTAAAAATGAATGAAAAGGGATTATAAAAAGAGAAAAAATTATCTTTGTTGTATAGTTTATTACTTCTTTTTTGTTCATTTTAATAAATTTAGTTTATATTTTTATTTTTAATATATAAATTTTAGACGAAAATTTAATAATTTATCTAAATTTAATAATTTATCTGAATAATAATTAAAATTTTTTCAAATAAAAAACTTTTTAAAAAATAATAAAGAGTTAAAAAATTTTAATTATTGTTTATATAAATTATTAAATTTTTATTTAAAATTTATAAAATAAATTATGTTTATTAAAAATTAACCGAAAGAACATTATATATAAAAAAATCATATTGTGAATTGTGTTATAATTTTTTTGTTTGTTTATTTTCCAATTGTGTTATCATTTTTTTTTTGTTTGTGTTATAATTGTGTTATAATTGTGTTATAATTTATAAACTTATAATTGTATTATTTTCTAAAAAATCACGTGACTACTTTGCCCTTACTGGCGACTGCAGTGGCTACCATCTCCGGGGTATCTCACGTGATTTGACAAAACTTGGAGGGCACATTTGAGAAAACGGAAGTGGTTAATAAAAGGGGCTGAAACCCCTACCAGAAGTTCGGTGGAGAGTTTCCTCTGCTCTTTTTCTCCCTTTCCGTCCTTCCTTCCAAGCTTCCATCTTTCTAGGTTTTTTTTTCTTCTTTTTTTTCCTTCAATTGAATTGAGTTTTAGGGTTCTTCAACAGAACTGAAAACCCAATTTAACACGAATCAAAGAGCTTTTGTTTTCTCTGTTTAGAATTCGGAAAATGGATTCCAAATCCTGGAGCTCTCGTTTCTCTGTTTCTTCCTCCTCGTCGTCCTCGAGGCGGTACCAGACTCGTTCTGGTAGGGTTTTTCTTTTTTGGATTTGTTTTGCAGAGAATAAATGGATTCATTTTGAGAGGAGTTTGAGATTTTTATTGGTTTTTTTTTTTTTTTTTTTTGGTGTTTAGATCTGTTTCTGGGAGGTGGATACGAAGAAGTTGATAGAGATGATGATTCGAAAGCTGAGTTTCTGTGTCCCTTTTGTGCTGAGAATTTCGACATTGTTGGACTCTGCTGTCACATCGATGAGGAGCATCCTGTTGAAGCTAAGAACGGGGTATCGTTTCTCTCTCTCTCTCTCTGAGCTAATTGTGATTGATCCTTCAATTTTCTTGTAAAAGTTTAACAAAGTGCGTCTTTTACCATTCAATTTGTTGAAGTTGCTTCCTGTTGCATTTATTTGCTGAAGAAATGTCTTTGCTTATCTGTTTTGTCTGCTGTTGATAGTACTAATTGGAATGGGAAAAAGATAATAAAATTTGAGGTTTAAGTGATGATAAAAGGTGAGATTGAGGTAGGGATTACCTCGGTGCTCTGGCTAGGGCAGCTAAGGAATGCTTCTAATCTTGATCATAATTGAAGTCATTGACCAGAGGGTTTCTTGCAATGGCAAAGTAGGTTCTTTTCATGGACAAGTGAAAGTTTTTTGCTTGATTGGACATCAATACAGGATGTTTTAGTTGAAACCCATGTTACTAGCTTGGACATGTGTTAGATGATGGGAGTGATTGAGTACTAAAAATTGGAAGAGATGTGATTGTGTTTGAGAAACTTGTGTTTGTTTCATGGACTACCAACGAGCTGTGATACTATATAGACGTCATTTTACTTCAGTATTATGCTGAGTTGATGTTCTCGGCATCTCTTCTATACATCTGGTGCAACAAAGTAATGCAATAACAGGACAATTTTGGACATTGTTGAACTCCCACAATCCACATAGAACCAACTGTATTTATCTGCTTCTTCTTCTTCTTCTTCTTTTTAATGAAATTATCTTGTTTTCAACAATGATTTATTTCAAAAGAAATTTCCATTTTCACCAGTTTGGTTGGCATAAATTTAAGATTTATAGAAAGTTTACTCATCTATTTCTGTTTGAATGCTTTTGTACTTTCAGGTTTGTCCAGTTTGTGGTAAAAGGGTTGGAATGGATTTTGTTGGCCATATCACTATGCAGCATGGAAGCTTTTTAAAAATATCCTTTTTGTGAATTGTAACTGATTGTGTTTTCTTCTTGCTTGTGTGCTATCTCATTTCTGTTACTGAATGACAGCATATTTATTATTTAACTGTTCCATATCCACTTCACATATTAATTTAAAAACAAAAAGAACTTTTCATTTCGTAAGATTTATCCCTGCATCAATTTGGCGGAGATCAAAGAAGTCGATGGACTGCTTTTTCTGTCTTAACATCTTTGTATGATTGTACAAGTTGAAGTGAATTGTGATTTTATTAGGGGCTTGGTTGGATGTTATTTTCTTTTTATGTATTTCCCACTGTTTGATTGGCCTATTGAATTGCTTTCTGCATCTCCATTTGTGTTCTTCTGGTATCCCATCAAAACTTCTCTTGTGCACATGGATCTTCATTTGTAACTTAAATTCTGTGGTTCAACTGTGTGCAAGTGTAGCCATGATGAACAGCCTGTACTGTTCCTTAACCATATGTTACGTGCAGCATAAGAGGAGATTTAGGAAGGCTGGATCCAATTTGACATTTTCTATGTTGAGAAGAGAATTGCGAGAAGGGAATTTGCAAGCCCTTCTTGGGGGATCTTCATTCCCTCCCCCTTCTTCCAGTGCAGACCCTGATCCATTATTATCATCATTTATATTCAATCAGCCATCCACTACTGAGCCTGTAAATGTGCAGCCTCTGTCTATGGCTGAAGGAAGCTCTGTAACTGAAAGCTCAAATAAGGAGTTGCCTCAGAGGTATGACTGCTGGTTTCCCTTTTATTCTCCCATATCGATCTTATTGTGTGAATCACATACTTATTCTGGAAATTGTGATTGAGCCATTGGTTTTTATTTTTAATGTAAACAAAGAACAAAATACAAATAAATATAGTCAAAGTAGGTGTTTTACAATTGGGACCACCTTGGTGACTGATTATGGGTCATTGTGATTTAACTTCTAAAATATATAGTCCAGTGTAATTGTCTTTTTATTTGGTCAAATGTGAGGCTGTTGATTGAAATTTGGAGCTTCTTATTATTGCCACTGTGCAAATTGCTATTAATCGTCATTTTTGTTACATCAATTTTTTTGGTAGACTAGGATTCTGAGGTACATGTAGTGTATTCAGGCATATATAGGCTAGGGTTGTACAAATTTTAAAAGCTATTGATGGTTGTTTTCATCTTTGGTTTTTCATGGGAAAAAAAAGGATCAAACTTCTCTATGCATTGCTAAATGAATGAAGAAAATCTTTATAAAGGATGAAAGATGGAAATATGGTGCTAACTGTTAAATGTTCTCCTGCTATCATCTGCTGACCTTTTGTGTTAGTGATAATTTTTGATAAATTTCATGTCTTTCTTTGGATTATGTTGGATTGTTACATATCGAGTCTTTCTCTGTTCTAACTCTAGTGAAATGGTTGTAGGCATTCCCAACGGTCACAGTTGTCAGACAAGGACCATAAAGAGAAGGCTCTGAGAAGCGAGTATGTTCAAGGACTGTTGCTATCAACAATTCTTGATGATGAATTATAAGTTAATGGAATATTTGTAGTGGATGTGGCCAAGTTAGGTGTGAGTAAAATATGAAGAGGGAAGCAATGTTTTCTTCAGCTCACAACTGATAATAATTAGGTCAGAGGACCTCTATTCGCCTATATTGTATTTATACTTTCATAGCTTTTGTGCATAATGGAAAGATGGAAGGACTTATCCTACCTTTCTGTTGGCTTCTCTGCTTAATCTATTACACGTTTTTACACTTCATACAATATTAAAGTTGCAGGAATTATACCAAAGTTAATATTTATTTGGTTTTTTTAATCAGAATATTTAGGTGATCTACTAAATTAATTTACAGTAATGGGATATTAATAGTTGTCAGCCAATTGTTGTATGTCATTTTGTGTTGTTTCCTGGGAAATGAACTTTTACTGGAATAGCTGAGCCGAGTTTCATTGTTGGCATTTGGTTGACACTTTGGCTCGTCATTTCCTTTGAACAAAAATGTATTTTTCACTCTCAACTATACAATAAAGTGCAATCCAAGCTATGAATTTTATCATGTTTATTTGATAATTTTGATGCCCTGACTGAAAAACATGATATCTTCCCAGCAATTATTTTCCTTCATAAATGAGTTTCCTCCCTCTATAGAAGAATCTAACCTCAATTCAAATCATGCATAAAAGCATGTAAATGCTGAGAAAGATACCCACGCACACAACCATATGGCCTCCTATATAGTTTTCGTTTTCCCACGCAGCAGCAGAACTTACATTAAGCACAAGACATAACAAAGATATGTGAAAAGCAGAACTCCATAATCCTCGGAAGGAGAGACCAAGATATTTAAAATGTTACTTATTTTATTTTCACCTCTACTAAAGAACTAATCATTGTATCCACGATCAAATTTTCTGAAACTGTTAGTAAAGTAGCATGTTACACATACTGAACATATTAGACTGAACAGGATAAATTGGGGACATATGGCTATACAAAATATAGGAAAAATTTTCACCACCATCATCGAACAACCTTATTCAAAAGTTGTAAGATTAAAAGAGGTAAAATGGAATGCCGTCTGAAATACCAGGTGGAGTGAGGTATCAGGAACCGTACTGCATCCAAGATCATCCGTCCTAAAGCAGCATTTTTTTAACCAGCAATGTCCAAGACCCAGAAATATGCCAGGGAAAGTTACTCGCATATCTAAAGCTAAGGCCAAGAAAGCCTGGATAATGATCACTCAGAAACAAACTAAAAGGATAGCAACACAGCTGGCATTCACAAGGGTGCTGGGAATTTCTCAGATTAAAATGCTTGTCCACTTGTGTTTTGGGATAATCCTCACCTCCATCGTGAGATGTTGGAAGCAAAGAACCTATAATCAGGATGATTAACTTGCAAACGCCTTAGCCAGTTATCAGCTTCTTGCAAAAGATAATTAGCTTTTGGACATTCATGAACTCCATCAGGATTCCAAACTGCAGGTTTGAACTTATAGAAAGCAAGGCCAAAAGTGGGCAGTGATAAGGACATCTCAGCACCTGGAAACTCCTTAACAGTACCATGGTGGATGGGCAATCTGTCTGCCTTAGTACCTGCTCCAAAGCAACACCCAATCAGAATTACAACAAAGGGAGCAAAGACATTCAATCTTCACATATATGATAAACTTACCCTCTGAGAGTGTTGACAGATAATGGAAAGTTAAAAAACAGGCATCCAAATTTTGAAGTGTTGGACCAGTTGGTATCCTGTATATGGGGTACCTTCATCATTGAAGGACATGAAAAAGAAGGGAGAAAATAAGAATATTAGACTTAAAATCAGATCAACAATGAAGAAAGGCCATAACACCATAAATCTCTAAAACATGAGGAATTGAGGATGTACCATGCCACAGAAATCCAACTTGAAGGTGATAGATCACAACTCCTGTACGTCCTCAGTTCTGGAAATTGAGATGCAAGAATGGAAATCTGTAGGAGAAAAGATAATTACCTTATGATACAGATGGTAGGTAGCAATGAAGCAATCAAAGAATGATGAACTTGCCTTGTCAGCCAAAGGTTCTCGAGTAAATGGTAGCTGATGCTCCAAGTATTCAAAGATAAGCTCGCCTGAGGGGTTACATATCTCACTTTCATCGCTTGATGAACTCACAAATTGTCTGTTTTTCAAGGACTGTCTACTTGATCTTTGGATACTCACATCAGCAATATTATGCTGGTTCCAAGCTCCCTGAACAGCATTGTTAGCTCTTCTAACCATTCCAAAGTCACTGCTGTCATCACTACTCGTCTCCCTGGATGACTCATCACTCTCCTCACCAGGCCTCCTAGGGGAATATATAAGCTTGAATGAATAACACAACATGAAATTGATCCCCTCTAAAAACATCTCTGGCATTTCAACAGTTTCAAATAATAACTACCTTAAGATAGCAATCTACAGTAATTAGAAGATAGAATAGTTATCTTCCTCTCCCTGACCTTTCTCACAAAGATATGGACCAAAAACAAGATCTGGTCAAGCATATGGGTAAAACCAATTTTTGTGCATGCAAATCCTTAGTTGTCTTAACTGGATGGTGAGAATTAAATAATATGACCTACCAAAGTAAAACAAATTGCATCATCTCTAATAAACTTGAATTAGGTTGTTGAGAGGAAAGTTTACAATGATTACCTTCCAAAGCACAGGAACCAAAAAGTTAGAACTGATAGCTATTTCAATTTCTGAATCAAGTAAGCCACAAGAGAGATAAAGACTGACAAGTTTGTCTAAGTTAATTTTTCAACAAAACAAAAAAGCAAAGCATTGCTAACCATGTAAACAACCAGAAGGTCCCAATTTGAGTTCGAATCTAAAACTTGAAATGCAAATGAAATTTATTTTCTTCAAGTTATGTGATAATGTGTTGCATTTCTACATAAAACATATCTCAATTCTTTTCCTTTACTTAGGAGTACACAGTCCTTTTAAAAATGCATCATGTGAAGGAATCCCAAAAAAAACATATGATAATAAGTAAAAAAACAAGACAATGGCTTACCTTAGCCTCGAGGTGGGTCTCGATTGGTCTAAATACAACTGCATACCAGACAAGTATGGACAATAGTATTGCATTACAGAGTCACTCCCATTCAACAAAAGAGGAACCCCAGCTCCATATGCACTCCACTCCTTAAATGACTCCCATAAATCCCCTAGCACAAAATATGGCTGAGACTCTGGCCCATGCTCACGGCCCTTCCATCCTCTCATGCTTGTCTACATATCAGAGTTGAACCAATAAGATCCAAAGGCATTAATAAAGTTAATTACCTAATTCTCTCAATTTACTTTTGATTTTGATTCATCATCTTATTTCATTTCTGTTTTTTGTTTGATTTTTTAAAGAAACATGAGTGAAGTAATTAAACTACTTGACAGTCACCATAGTGGAATTCCATAGTTCACACCCATCATTCCAAAGAATCTGCATTTCCTACATTTTCCAAGCAAACAATAAGACCTCTCTGTAATTCTTAAAGCCAAGAGCCAAAAAATATCTAAGTTAGTTATCAAGTCTATTACTCTCAGGATCCTAATTAAAGCTAAATCCTTTGTTAATCCTCCCTGATTCCCACATTTCCAGTCTCTAAACACATAAAATAGAAAAACCCTAAAAACAAAATCAAAAGAAACATAATTAATTTCAAAGAAAGTACAAAATCTTTGGTCAATCAATATCATGATTTACCTTAGGCAAGTACTGAGCAGGCACAACAGGAGTCGTAGACTCCAAGAACCGATCCAAATTCGTGGAATTACCATTGTTTCCAACATTCGCATTCAACGACGCCGGTGATGGTGTGGCGCATTCATCGGGATCCATCCTCCTCTCCACCGAACTCTTCGAACTCGACCCCTTCTCTCCGGCCCGCCCCCGCTGCTGCTGCTGTTGCTGTTGCTGTTGCTGTTGCTGCTGCTGCTGCTGCTGCAACTGCTTCCTCATCGGCGGAGGATTGTAGAACCGACTCTCTCCACGCCTCCGCGCTACTGATACTCCTCCTGCCCCCGACATTGTACTGACCTCAAAACCCCGGAAAAGAAACGAACAGCGGTTCCGATGAGGGTTTTGGGTGAACGTTGGTTGTGGAAGCAAAGGAAAATCTAGGGTTTTAGTGGATTGAAGAAGAAAGAAGAGGCAAGGGAAGAGTGTCTCAAATTGGTGAAGTTTTACTGTGGGAATTAATTTGATTCATTCATTCTTTCATATTTATAAAAAAAAAAATGGTGTAAAAGGATAGTTTATTTTATGAATATATTAAAATATTTTTTTAAAAAAAGTTATTTAAAAAATTAAAATTATTTTAATTAATTTATAAATTTTAATTAATTTATAAAATAAATAATATTTTTTATGTGTAATATGAACAGTTAAATATTAATATCTATTTATAATTAATAAGTAACAATAACAAATTTTTTAGTAAAATTGATATTTATTAATTTAAAAACTTTAATTTAATAGCAAAGTTTAATTTTTTATATTATCAAATAATTATTTTTTTATATGTAAAAAATAGTAAGAAATAATTCTTGTTTATTTATTTAATAATAATTTTTTAATAAAAATAAAAATTTAAGTTTAAAAAGTATAACAATATATAAATAAAATAAATTTAAAAAAATAAGAGACTATTTTTATATTATATAATATAAAATAAAAAATTAAAATTAATAAGTAAGTGAGTTTAAGGCTCTTATTTTTATTGGACTACAAAATATGATTGATAAAAAAGAAAAAGTTTTTACTCTTTATCTTTAGTATAAGGCATTATCCTATCCATTATTTATTGATTTGAATAGAATAAACTTGATTTTTTTTAAATAAAATTTAAAATTTAAAATTTATAAATAAATAAATAAGTGCTAAAAAAATTTTTTAAAATAAAATTTAAAGTGATTTAATTTTAAATTAATTAAAATATAATATAATTATTAAATATAAAAAAATAATACCAAGAAAAATAAGGCACTACTCTTTGTTCAATAATAAGTACAGCAAAGTTAGGTGTAATTGTACTGCCCAATACTTTTCCTTAATTAACTTTCATGAACTGAAGGCGGATATGAGAGCGGTGTCGTGCGGGCGTGTGTTGTGCTGAGAGATATTTTCGCGTAGAAAAGTTAAAATTCTCCCAGAAGGCTCTAGAAAGATTGGGGCTTCAGCTGTTCTGCACCATTCCAGAAAAGTCTTTAATTGCCGTCGTTTGATTTGGTTTTATATTTTTCGTGTTAGGAACTTATCTCTCTTAATTTTCACTTTAAGTTTTTTTATTACAAAATAATTTAAAAATAATTTTTTATTATTTTTAATATAATTTTATACATCATTTAAATAATTAATTAATTAATTTATTTAAAATTTATAATATTAAATATATTTATTTATTTAATAATATATAAAAATTATATAAAAAATAATAAAAAAAATTATTCTTGCACCATTGCAGTTGTATATTAGAGTTAATAGAGTTGAATTTGGCTTTAATTTTAAAATTGAGACTTGAGTTTTGCTTAGGAAAATAATTTAAAAATCGTTTTTTTGTATTTTGTTTGTATAATCTTACATATAATTAAAATGATTGATTTTTTAAATTTAATTAAGATCTATAATATTTAATATATCTACTCATTAAATGATATATAAAAATTATATAAAGAGATTGAACAAAAAAATTGTCCCTATGTTACCACCCTTTTACTTTTATTTTTCCAAAAATAGATTCTAATTGTGGTTGATTTGGTTGGATATTTTTGGTGAGGATTTTGCCTATCTTGATTTTAATGTTAAGTATATACTATAGTTAATAGAGTTGGATTTATTTCCCAATTTTATGATTGAGGCTTGAGCTAGGCTGATCTATTCCAAAAAAGTCTTTGATTGTGGTTGGTTTGGTTTGGTTTGACATTTTTAGCAAGGATTTTGCCTTTCTTAATTCTGATTTTAAGTTTCTATTATAATTAATAGAGTTGAATTTGTTTTTAATTTTATTTGGAGAATTAATTATTAGGGGATGATTAGTTTATCTATCAATAGCATTTCGATTTAGAATAAATTAGACCGCTGTATAGTAATGTGTTTTAGAGCTAACCTGAATTAATCATTCAATTAACTATAAAGTCATTAAATAATAATTTGTAGAGATTTAGGGACAGTCACTTATAATTTACAAGTGTGCTCATGGCACCTTATTTATATTTATAAGATTTTATTTCATAAAAAAAAGGGGAAGTCCTTTTCATGCTTAAAAAGAGATTTTTTTTTTTTTTTTTTTGTAAATACCATGCATCTATTCATGTTATAAATGTATTTTTGTAGCATTATAATGTGATTCAATATTAAATGTGTGGATGAATATTACAAGTATAATTCTTGTACAATAATTTATATAAGAGAGTTTTGTTATATGTTTTATAATTATTAATAAAAAAATTTACATAAATATTAAGGATCAATTTTTTATTAATATAATTATAAAATATGTAATTCACATAAAATATATTACTTATTATTTGTCCGTTTGTATGATATAAAATAAATATTAAACAAATAATTACATATTAATTTATAATTGACTCTTAAATAAAAAATTGATCATATTATATAAATAATTATTAATAATATTTAAATATTATATTTCTATCATTTTCATTTAAATAATTTGTCCTATCAGGTGAACCGAGGTAGAAGATATCATAAAAGATATTGAAAATAGACTGTTATTATTATTAATTTTTTTTTAAAATAAAGAGTGCTACTTGAAAAATGAATGAAGTTTCTTTTTTGGTTTTAACAGAGTTACAAATTGAAGGTAAAGAATACGAATCTCAATCTTCACCTTATGAGTCGGTGTATAATTATTGGGTTGTGAAGTTCAGTACAATAAATGAATGAAGTTTTTAAAGAAAAAAATTAAATATTTTATTAGAATTTGAAAAGTGAACTAGTCATGGCCACGGAAAGGAAAAAAAAAAAAAGAATTTGAATAGTCAAATGTGTAGCACGTGCTAAATTTAATATTGTGGTAATAGGATATCTTCAGTTTGTTTGGAATATTCTCTTACTTTTTCTACAGACGCACTAGCCAGGAGCGATGGAGGACCAAATGAGGATGACATCGTGACAACAGTGTTTTGTCATGCAATTGCAACCACTCCATCCTGTTGGAAGAAGTGTTTGTGCAATTTGTGTTGTTTTAAATGATGTAACTTTAATTTGAAATTTTTTAAATTTATATTTTTTTTGAATAATAGGTTAAGGATTTTTTTTATTATAAATTTATATAAATATTTATAAAAATAGATATTAATTTTAATAATATTATTAAATAAATAAATTTAATTAAATAATTAAATATTATTTTTATTTTTTTAAAACTCATAAATTAAAAAAATTCATATATTTTTAAATAAAAATAAATATTTTAAAATCAAAATATTTTGTTTCATTCAATAATTTTTATTTTATAATTTAATGTAATTTAAATTATATTCTAGTGGTGGATAAAGACGGTACCTACGTGACATTGACAAAGTTAATCTCACGCTGTCATGCCTCATCAATGGCAATATCACAAGACTAAAGGGAAGTTTGGAGTCAAGATGGATGACTCAATCAACATAGCAGCAATCAAAAATATATCCACAATCTTCTTTAAAAAAATTAAATTGAGTTAGATAATTAAGTAATAAAAGCATACATTTTTTTTATCAGAAAATTTTTATTATTTTTCATTAGGGTTTTCCTTTTGTTGGGTCTAATATTATAAATTTTTTAGTGTAGACTTGGAGACACTAATAAGTAATAACATTTTAATTTTGTCTTTATAAAATATTAAAATGGGTAAAAAATGAAAGAGAGGGAAAAAAAGGATCGTTATTTAATCAAAATTAGATATTAACCTAATATTTTAATATGATTTGACGAATATCCTTTACATCCGGTCAATATTTTCGTCAATTTAAACATTATTTGATTTTTTAACATCATGTAAATAGTGTCATTATTTGCTAATAAAAAATAATTTAAGAATAATTTTTTATATTATTTTTTTATATAATCTTATGTGTCAATTAAATTATTAATTTTTTTAATCTATTTAAATTTATAATATTAAATATATTTATTAATTTAATAATATATGAAAATTATATAAAAAAATTATACTTATATCACCACACATTTGCTAATTGCTACAAATAGAAAATAGTGCCTTCGATTGCAAAATAGGAGGATGTTACTGTCCTTGTTTGACACTTTTGCTTTACTTTATGAGAAAATGTTTTCCAGTTAATTACATCTTTGCTCCTCATTCATTTTTCTTTCCATTCATATATTCACTGATTGTTTATTTATTAATTAATCTTGAAAATTGCAAAGAACTATATAATTGAAATTATTTAGTTAACAACTTAAGTGATTCAATGATAATTTCTTTTCATTGAAAATAAGATATTTTAAATTCGAATTACATGATAATTAATGAGGTAAGACAAGATATGAAAGATAATTGTCTTTTATTATATAATTAAGATAAACAAAAAAATTATTTAGAGGTGACATAATCCTTAACATTACAGGCTATCCCTATTTAATAATTTTTATATCAGAGTACAAAACATGAGATTTTTTTTATTAATTATCAACTCATTTTCCCTTCTTAAAATTTTTTTTTTCAACCCTACTGGGCCACTGCATTGCTCAAGGAGGGTATTATTATAAATTTAACCCAATCAAGGAGGGCCTTGGCCAACCAAAAGAGGTGGGCTTTAGTTCGCTGAGGCCCAGAATTAATGCCTCATCTTCAACAGATAAATAAATTCAAAACAATCAAAAACCCTAACCCCTGCACCACAGCGTCGCTTGCATCGCCGGTCGATTTTCTGGTGCAGGATAGAGCAAGAAAGCTCCGTCCTTTCTCCCCTTCCGGTAAGGATGGATCTTTTCCCCTCTTTATGGCTCGCTCAATTAAGCGTTTCAGCCGGTTTTCGTTTACCCTGATCTGTTTCATTCTTTCTTTTGTGCATTTGATTTTATTATTTTCATTTAAATTCTTGTTTAGGGTTTTCGATCTTCTGTTTATTTGACCTCTGATTCCTGTCCATATATATATATATATATATATATACATTCCCTGTTTCTTGATGGTGAATGGCTTTTTTAAGAAATAATTTGTCAAGGGTATGTTTGGTTTGAGGTAAATGAAGGGGAGGGAAAACTTTTTGTTCAATCGAATTAATTTTCATGTATGCTTTGTCAAATGTTTTAGCATCATGCACTGAAGTTGTGACTTTGATAATATGCAGCTTGAGTCAGGAAGATATGTTAGACACCAAGGTAAATCCAACCAAAAATAAGTCCACTGGACTCCCTAGAAAACGTTTTTACCGAGCACGAGCACACAGCAACCCATTGAGTGATTCGCACTTCCCAGTTCCCATTTCGCCTAGCCATGTTGAATATTCACTTCACTACCCTCAATTCTTCCCTTCATCAGAGGAGGTAGAGGGTTCCAAAAAGATCCAATTTGCAGATATTGGATGTGGTTTTGGAGGGCTTCTGATTAGTCTATCAACCCTTTTCCCCGAAACGTTAATGATTGGAATGGAACTTAGGGATAAAGTAACAGAATATGTGAAGGAAAGGATTTCAGGGTTAAGGGTGGCAAATCCGGGTCAATACCAGAATATCTCAGTTGTTCGGACCAATTCCATGAAGTACATTCCCAATTTCTTTGAGAAAGGACAGCTTTCAAAGATGTTTTTCCTGTTTCCTGATCCTCATTTTAAAGAGAAGAATCATCGTCGTAGAGTGATCAGTCCCCACTTGTTAGATGAGTATGCTTATGTTCTTCAGGCTGGTGGGATTATATACACTATTACAGATGTGGAAGAACTTGGAGAATGGATGAAGACTTGCTTGGAGAATCACCCGTTGTTTGAGGCCCTCACAGAACAAGAGCTTGAGGCAGATCCGGTAGTAAAACTCTTGAGTTCTGCAACTGAAGAAGGACAAAAGGTTGCTCGCAATGGGGGGCAGACATACCAAGCAGTTTTCAGACGCATTTTGTCAGCTTCATGAGAGAGAACCTGGCATGCTTAAGGTTAGTTGAGCCAACTGATTATCCATCAATCAGATTTTGTTGGAACTTTTGTTAAGGGTTCCAGATACTGTTTTTTATTTTATATATACCATGTTTGTCAGGCATTAATTGCTTTTAGGATGTTAATTATGGTCTAGCTGCATGACCAATTTTATGCCAAAATTGATCGGAAAGAAACAAACAAATTGTTGTGACACATACGCTGATCTTCTGGATATGTTGTTGCCTCTTGGCATTTTTGTTGCTGCATTTTCCATTTGTATTTCTATTAATTATAGAACTGAATTGTTTGTTTTGAGCTTGAGAACTATGTATACCATCGTGGATTGTCGAGGAAAATTGAAAATTCACAGGAGCTTATAACCAACCATTAGAATTGCGGTCATTTCTTGTTGATATTTTTTTTTTTTTTGGTCTTAATCTGCATGATGTCTTAGCAAAAACTGGAGAAATCATTCTCTGACTTGAGATGAAGCATGGGAACTAAAACTGTGATAATTACACATCTCAGCCATTTGCCTATATCTCTCTTAATAGCTGCGGTAAACTTTATACCCAGATTAATAATCTTTGTGATCCTATGAAACTAATAAGAAAATGTCTTTTTTTCGAAGATACCATACTACCTTACCTACCATACTAACTGGAATTTTTTTCATTACATTATATTCATTAAAAATTATAAAAGACAAAGGAAAAAAAAAAAATCAATCTTATTTGAGGAAGTATATTGAAGTTTACACTCAGATCACTCTTATTACGTAGCCCGCCAGAGACGGTCTTGGATGGAAGACAAACAAAACCAAAGGCACACCACTCAAACTTACAACTTGAAAGACTTGAAAACAAAAGATCATGGTAGTGGACAATTAGTCTACGCATCAGGGTTTGCGGAAAGGTAGGCTTCAACAGCCTTGAACAATCCCAAGGCTTTTTCCTTGCCAGCCTTGATGTCTTCTTCCTTGATCTCTATGTCACCGATGGTGTAATACTTGCTGCTGCTCTTGCAGATGGATCCTCCATCTGGGGCAGCCACAAACTTGGTCTCGTAACAGATCTTTTCTAGGGTGTTCATCAAAGCATCACCTTCTATCACACTGTAACTGTATGTGAAGTTCTCTTTGTCTATCCCATCAATCTTGTGCTTGACATACTTGAATTGGCTCCCTGCATGCATGAGTAATCTTTAGATTAACCAAGTAAATGCACCACATAGTGAATTGTACATCTAAGCAAAATGCAAGGAATTTCAACAGATGTGAAACAAACCTTCACCAAAAGTAATCTTCTTAATGCTTCCAGGTCCTCCATTTCCTTCAACAAGTTCGACATCCTTAATGGCCTGTGGGACAATCTTGGGAATGAGGTGGTCAGCGTCAAGGACAAAGGCCTTGAACATCTTGGCTGGGGGCATGGCAGTAGTGACCTCCATTTCATAAGTGAAAACACCCATGGTTGCTTTAGATTTTGAAAAGGATCAAAGGAAGAAAATGAAGAAGACTAAATAAATGATATGCAGGGGAGTGCTTGAAATGAGAACTAAAAACCTAAAGCAGGTATTTATAGACTGAACTCGATGTGCTAATGTAGATCAAAGACTTCATTCGTTGATTTTTGAATTCTCATTTTATGTATTCTCGCATATAACATGTGTTGCGTTTGGTGTTATTTTTTCATTGAGTTTTTTTTTTTTTTTTTTTTTTTTTAGTATTTTATGAAAATATTAGTTTATAATGATTAAATTAATTTTAATTAATATTTTATATAATTTAATAATCATATTAATATATAAATTTTTTTTAAAATAATTATTAAATAATAATATAACTTTTTTATAATAAAATATTAATAAACTCACAATTACAGTATTTTAAAATCATTTCAAACAGAAATCATTATTTTTCTTAGTCAAAAATGCAAGCTGGAAAACTGATAGTAATATCCTCGAACGTTTGATTTTACTTTTGTGCGGTGCCTACCTCCATTTTCTTCGAAAAAGATAAATAAATGAAAGCACAAAGTTGAGGACCAAGAAAAACCAACATTGACCCCGAAAAAAAAAAATGCTTTTCTAGATGGATTGAAAGTTCAAAGTCGTCTTCCCAACTGCACTTGGCCTTCGGACCCGTGACTTGGCCTTCGGACCCGTGACTTTAAGTTATGTTTAAATGCATTTTTTTTTTTTTGGCAACTATTTGAATTCAATCTTTTGTAAAATTGTATAAAAAGAAAAAAATCCTCTTCCCAACTCATAAATCATAATAATAGGAACTGTACAAAACAAAACAGTTGACTGTAACAGAAAGATTTACCCTCTGGGTTTCTCCTTGTGTGAACTACTTTCTTTGTAATAAGATAACTCTTTTTCTCTTTGTGAATACTCATGATCTTCCAAACTGATCATCCGAAGAACTAAAACATTCAAGGGGTGTTTAGTTTACTTTCTTGGAAAATATTTTTTTCAAAAATTTTACAAAGAAACTTTGGTCTTTATATATTTTAAAATTATAATGAGTAAAAGATAAAAGTTGCATTTTTAACTTTTATTGTTCTTGGCACAATTCTTAATTTGTAAATTTTTATTTTTAAATTTTTTCTTGAGAAAATTTTTTTTATGATTTTTTCTATATGGGACCTATTTAATAATTTTTTTATATCAATTTCTTACTAATTACCACAAAATTAATAATTTGACAAAACTTCAATAAAATTTCATTACAATATTTAGTAATTTTTTGACAATATTTTTTTACTTTTTCATACGATACTTTAATCAATTACTTTTCACATTTTTTTTATCCTATGCTCTAAGAATGCAATAAATGTATATTTTTATAATTAATTTTTATTAAAAGTATAAATATTAATTTTGATTTAATCAATTAATCAATTAAAATTATACACTAGTGTTAAAATATTTGTTAACTTTTATAATTTTTAAGATAAATTAATTATAACACGATGTATTTATTACAACTTTAACTTATACTGAATACAGATCAGACAAACCCATTTGTCAATTGGATTTTTATCCAAGCATATGTTATGTTAATTACAAGGGGAATGATGGGAACCGGTTCATCAATGGGAATCAAACTGGCATGAATTCCTAAGAACCTAATTGTTCAAATTGGAAGTTTCTCTCATATTGCTATTATTTTATCTCTACGCCTAAAAGGTCAGTACACAGACTGGCAACCATTTTTCAAAGTGGTTGCTTTCCGATCAAAATACTGCATTTGTTACAATTAATTTCATAGCCAACCATTTTTGAAGACTTTAATAAAATCCAAAGATATCACGTCAGCATTTATTATAAGACTTCAAAGTCTTTAGTATAGAAAATGATTAATATACATTTAATTTAATATATTTTTTAATATTTATTTTATTTTAATTATTAAAATACAATATAAGTATAGTTGATTCAATTTATTCTTATATTTTATATGAATAATTGCATCTTTAAGTTTTTTTTTTGTTTTTAATTTCATATTAAAAAATAATTTTATAATGAGTGTATTATACAGTATATTAAATTAAAATATATGTTAATTATTCTCCTTTTCTTATATCTCCACCTTAAAACCTCCCTTAAATCAATCAATAAGCTCCATTTTCTCATCTCATCCTGCTTTTTGTTTCAAAAATCTGGTGAAATCATGGGTGTTTTCACTTATGAATCCGAAGTTATCACTTCAATCCCCCCAGCCAAGATGTTCAAGGCTTTTTTTCTAGATGGTGACAAGTTCATACCCAAGGTTGTTCCTCAGGCCATCAAGAGTGTTGAAATCATTGAAGGCAGTGGAGGGCCTGGAACCATCAAAAAGGTTACTTTTGGTGAAGGTCAGTTCACAAATATTCAAGTATTTAACTAAACATCATAGTTACATCCATGGTAGTTTTTTCCTTAGACAGTTGCATTTGATTACGTAATCCTGCAGGAAGTCAGCTTAATTATGTTAAGCATAAGGTTGAAGCACTAGATGAGGAGAATTTCGTCTACAGCTACAGTGTGATTGAGGGTGATGCCTTGATGAACAGGCTTGAGAAAATCACTTACGATGTCAAGTTAGAGGCATCTCCTGATGGTGGATCCATCTGCAAGAGTACCAGCAAGTATTACACCCTCGGTGACATTGAGATCAACGAAGAAGAAATCAAGGCTGGAAAAGAAAAGGCGTCCGGACTGTTCAAGGCTGCAGAAGCTTACCTCCTGGCAAATCCTGATGCCTATTAGTATTACCTTAATCTGTATTTGTATGTTGAGATAAATTTCAATTATCTTTATCAAGTACTTGCTTCTGCCTGTGATGCAACTTGCCAGTGTCCTGAAGTTATTACGTTAAGAGTTCAGTGTTGTATTACTTTAAGAATCATGAGAATAAGGCTTTTCTTGCATCAAGTAGACACCCTGATGCCTTGTGAAAAATTCGATCATAAGACAACACTCCCTTTCAGTGATCATATGAAAGTTTAAATTGAGTTTGTGTTTGAGGCAGTGATCTTCCTTTTTATTCCCTCTTTTCTGTTTTCTGTATGTAAATAAGGGTAGTCTCCTGGCTACTTGGGTTGTAAATGCTCCAATGGTGTCCAGAATCAAGTGGATTACTATAAATAGAAAGGAGCAACATATGTTTCTGCACTATAAATTATTTTATGATCATATACAAATAACTTGAAATTTATTCCTTCTGCAGAACTACAAGCAATCTTATAATTGATAAATGAAAAACAAAAGACTTTATTGTCATGAACTCATAACGTGGGCAATTTAGCTATTTCCTCTCAGAGAAGAAGTTCTGTTCATCATAAAAAGGGTGGCCTAATTGTAGGCATCAGGATTTGCCAAGAGGTGGGCTTCGACAGCCTTGAACATTCCCATGGCCTTTTCCTTTCCAGCCTTGATGTGCTCTTCCTTGATCTCAATGTCACCAATGGTATGGTAAGTGCTGCTGCTCTTGCAGACTGATCCTCCATTAGGGGAGGCCTCCAATTCGATCTTATTAGAGATTTTCTCAAGAGTGTTCATCAAGGCATCTCCCTCAACCACAGTGTAGCTGTATGCAAATTTCTCTAGGTCAATCCCATCAATTCTGTGTTTCACAGATTTAAACTGGCTACCTGCACAACATAGACCCCTTGTAAACAGTGTTGTTCATCACATTAAAGGCATAATATATATTTATATGTGTGTGTGTATGTCTAACTCAATCATGCAATGTTAAAGTTACCTTCACCAAAGTTAACCTGCTTAATTGTTCCAGCACCACCATCTCCCTCAAGTATCACAACACTCTTAATGGCTTGAGGCAAAATCTTGGGGATGAGATTGTCGGAATCAAGGACAAAGGCCTTAAACATCTTGGCAGGTGGGATTGCTGTAGCAACCTCCATTTCATAAGTTACAACACCCATGATTAGTTAAAAGTTATGGAAATTATCACAGGAGTGTATGGAAAAAGAAGTGGGATTATTTGTTGTATAGAGTTGTGATGCTGTCAGAACTAAAACAAGGCATTTATAGACCTAGGTGTAAGCCATATCTTGTGTGAATGAGTTTTGTTATTGTCTCACCGTTCTGATCTTAGCCGTACATTTCTTACAAAGACTTCAAATGGGTCAGAAAGGAACCCTCTAAAGTAAATGCAAAGCACATGAGGCTTGTCGTCAATGAAGAAAATTAAGGCATAAAATTCCTCTAGTCACTACCTCTAGAAGGCAGAATCTCACCTTGTTCAGCAAACTATATAGTGGGTCAATATTGACTTGACCATCAAATTTCTCATTTTTCCTTTTGTTTTTAGTAGTTTTTTTTGGTATTGCAACCTATTCAGAATTCAAAAAACTATAACCATCCATCTCTTACCAAAGATTTGAAGTCAGGAAGGAAATAATTAATCTATAGGGATATTCATATCAATTTCCCAGGTTACTTTCTTTGACAAAGAAAAAGAATGATTTCCATCTATTTGATCTACAATGGCGCTTTGTGCATGGAAACCTAGGTGTTCAATTCAGTCTATAAATACTGGCTTTAGTTCTCCAGTTCCTCATCTCAAGCACTCCCCTGCATCCCCTGCATATCTGTGAATCTGCCTCCTCCTCATTCTTCTTATCATTTCTAAAGTTCCTAAGTAACCATGGGTGTCTTCACTTATGAAATGGAGGTCACTACTGCTGTTACCCCAGCTAGGATGTTCTAGGCCTTTGTCCTTGATGCTGACAACCTCATTCCCAAGATTGTTCCACAGGCCATTAAGGATGTCGA
>BPVZ01000001.1:256552-271243 GCA_020521535.1 Rubroshorea leprosula | reverse complement strand
TTTTATTAGTGTATTTATCTTAAATTGAATTGTCCTTTTTTCACATGGCTTATTTTCATATTGGGTCGGTGTTGGGCTTAGAGCCTATTACTTGGTATTGGGCTATCATCCCAACAATTACCCTTTTTCTTTCCTTTTTTTGAGCATAAAGGAATGGTTTCATTACAAATACCGTCATACGACATCTACAAAGATAACAAATAGTAAAAATAATTGGAACAAAATATTAGAGTAGACCCATATCCAGAGGCTGAAGGGAGGTGCACTCAGCACTCGAACAACCATGAATGACCCCGGAAATACCACGGCCTTTAGTCGATCAATCCATATGGGACACCCTTCTACCTACCCTTAAAGAAATAGCGTCAGGCTCCAGGATGCTGGGGCGGTAACCCAATCAGGCGGTGGAAGTCCCTCAAAACCAGCAGGAGAGCCGCGGTGGGCGTCAGATCTGGCAGCCCTCGCGCGTGCCGCCTCAGATTCGCCAGAGGAGAAAGAAGGCCGCCAGATCTGCACCTAATAGAACAAAAAACATAAAAAAACCAATGAGCCCCTACCAAGATCAACAGGAAAGAGCCGAGGGTCGTTGGATCTGAAAAAAACAAATTGTACAAGAACATAAAACAAAACAAAACAACCAGAAAACAAAAAAACCAAAAGGGGTCACCGGAAAGGGACCCAGAAACCGACAGATCCCGAAGGATCATCGGAGGAGGGAGCACAAGTCGGCTCCAGCATGCTTGAGCGGTCGGGAAGCCCAGTAGCTCAAGCATCAAAACCTCGAAAGCTCAAAGGCTTCTAATCAAAACAAACGCAGTGCCGGAGAAGAGAGGCAGAAGCAAAAGAGAAGGGAGAGAAAAAGAGAAGGGAGAGAAAAGGGGAAAGAAGAGATTTCTTTCCTTTTTTGAGATTAACAATCATTCTAAAGAGAAATTATCCCGAGCTTGCTTAAGGCGTTGACCTATCACACTTGATTCTATCCCTCTTTTGTAAATTGTTATTTCTTTCTTTTTCTTTTTTCTTTTTTATTCTTATCATCCTAACACTTATTGAGGTAATTTATAATTTATAATTTTTATTTCTATATTTTATTAAATAAATAAATAAATATAATACCATATATCTTAATAAAAAAAAAATGTAAACTACGTTTAGTATATACAATACAAATTATATCTTACATTTAGATTTTATGATCTAATAATTATATATTTTATAATAATAAGATGCACCTTCATTTTAAGACATGGGATTCAAATCTCTCCTCCCAAAATATAAACTTGTTCGAACCAAAAAAAAATTGTACCTTAATTATCATTTTCCTTTTTGATACTTGGGAGGGAAGGATTCAATTATAAAAAGGACAGAAAAAAGTCAGGGATAAATGGATCACTCTAGCGTCTTTAGAGCTGTAAAAGAGGAGAAAAAAAAGAATAAACGGTGTAGAAATCTGTCGATCAACGGTGTGGCATGACAGCCCCAATTGGTGACGTACGCGAACCGTTATTATCCAAATCCTACGTTGAATTGGACACACCCCTACGAAGTAAAGAACCGCATTTCTTCTCTCCTCTCCTACTTATATACATCCATTCATTCCCTCCCTGATTTTTCTGCAAACTTCCTTCCCCTTTCTTAGCTTCTGAACACCATCCATGGCGCTTTCCAAAACATTAAAACGAAAAAGAAGTAGTGTCTCCAAGTTTCTTACTCTTCCAAACAACCTCATAACGGATATTCTTGGTCGAGTCGCCTCCCATTCCCTTAAGGATCTATTGAACGTCAAACAAACTTGCAAATTTCTTCATGAAGCTGCAGAAGATGATTACATCTTTGAAAACGTTTCGATACATGGTATTCTAAAATATCAATGGAGTGAAAGAAAAGAAGCACGTTCCTTTTTCGAACGTTGCAGGCGATGTGGGAACCGTGATTTGTTGTTCCGAGAAGGAATGTTTGATTATTTCGGCTGCCAAAAACCAGAGTTTTCAAGGCTGGAAAAATTAAAAACCGCTGCAGAGAAAGATCATGCAAATGCTATCTATGTTTATGGAATTATCTTACTTTGCTCCGGAGAGGATAACTTGAAAAAACAAGGTGAGATTTGAGAAGCTTTATTCTTTATTCTTTATATATATTTGGAGGGTTAAAAGGGTGGTCTTTTTTTTTATTTTTTAGAATTTTAAATTGATGTTGGAAAATATTGTTTTTCAAAGTCAAATTATAAGAACTTAAATTATAGAAATATTAAAATATTTTCATAATCTAAATTGCATGTAATCTGAATTAAAATTACTATTTCTTTTAATGTTTTATTTACACTGACTTCACTAAGGTCTTGCAGGTAGTGAGCTCCTACATTCAGTGAAGAGATTGCGACCCAACGAAGAGATTAGAAGGTTTCGGGAGAGAACAGAGTCAATTATAGCAACTATTAAGTGGGAAAATAATTGGATTAATTATGATGGTTTTATCCGAAGACCGAAACTTTGTGGGCATGAAAGGGTTTACAAATATATTGATATGTGGTTGGAAGATGAAGAAAAGGAAGTGATAAAGATATGTGACTATTGTGAATGGAGCCATGAGATAGATTTGTTCATCAAGATGTTATGTGGATAAAAGGGTTTTGTATGTATGAGTTGAATCAGTATGTTTACATAATTTGTATTTTTTTTTTTTTTAGGAATTTTGATGTTTTCCTATATATATAATTTGGGTGAGATGCTGCAACTGTAACTTTCTACAAGGTCCTGTTTGGTATCTAGAAAAATTGTTAGTATTTAGTAAATATAAATGTAATTTTCATGTTAAAATTGTCAATTACCATAAAAAGAAACACTAATGATACTCTATTTTTATTTTTTTTTGAACAGTTTTTACAAGGGCTTGGGTCGAACCCAAGTCAGGGTGGGAGAAGTGCACCTGAAGTGGTTATTGCCACTTGGCCCGAAGGGCTCGGTGCCTAATGATACTTTATTTAATAGTTTTTGTTAAACACTTTATATGATTGAGTTATGTGACACATAAATTTAATATGATTGGTGATTAATAATTAAAATTAAAATTAATATTTTTAAAGTTTAAAATTATAATCAATCATATTAAATTTATATATCATATGGCATAATTACGTAGAAAGAGTATTAAAAGGAGTGTTAGAAAGAATATCACTAACATTTCTCGTTTTTTTTATTAAAATAGTTAACATTTCAGGGTTTAAGTAGAAGAAATTCTATAATTCCCTCAACAACTTTAGCCAACCAAACCCAGAAGACATTTTTGCAGTGTAATTTGCAGGTTTTTTCTCAAAAAATTGCATATACCAAACGGGGCATAACGGTTAAGCAGCGAGAAAGTTTAGTGCACAATTTTTTTCATCTTTAATCTAAAAAAAAAAATTGAAATTATTAATTTCTTCAGGTGAGAAATTCACATTACTTTTTTTTTTTTTTTAAATAAAAGCTTGTTAAGGAAACGTTTTTGCGTCCCAAAAACCAGGAATAAGTTTTTTGCGTAGTGATATAGGGCAAAAATTCTACCATATTAAGCTAAATAAATATCTAAATACCTTCGAAATTTCAGATAGCTGAATGGCGACTGGGTCTGAAGCAACTTTGATTCTGGTCGAATCTCAGCTAGTTCAGAGAGACCAAAAACAGAAAATACCCAGATATGGTTCTATGTTCTAAATACAAGAACTTGAAGAAAGTATGAATCTTTCAGGGAAATTGCCTCTTTTCATTGTTCGTGTTCCTCAGAAAGGTGCTCTTTAATCCACAATTCAATTGTCAGTTTCTCTCTCTTTTAGTTTTTCTTTGAGTTTTTAGAAGGAAAGGGCGAACCTTTATCTCTGTTAATGGTATTTTAGGCTTGTGCAAGTTGGGGTTTGTTCCATATTTGCTACTAGAGAGAAGATTGAGAGGAGGTTTTGCTAAGAGAATGGCTTCTAGCCTGCAAAAATGCGAAGTGGGTGCTGAAAGCAAGATGGGAGTGGTTCATCCTGCAACAGAAGTCTATGCTGATGAGGCTATTGAAGCCCTCAAAGCTGGGAAAGTCATTGCAGTGCCCACTGATACCCTTTATGGATTTGCTTGTGATGCTTGGTATGCTTTCTGTATAATATGTACTCTTGTTTAATTATTCATTTCTGCCAACAGGTTCTTAGTGGATTCAGATAGACTAGGAAATGATTAGATTGTTTGACTGGCTTATCTACTCATAGGGAGGATGAACTTCTTAGTCTCAAAATCAGAAGCCTAGGTGACAACTTGGTTTTCTCATTATTTGGTCTTCTATGCTTTCTGTGAACCTTTCATGCCTTCTTTTGCTTACCGTAGGATGAATTCAAAGTTCATATTCTTGTCCTTCGAAAGAACTTTAAAAGGGGATGAACTAGGTTTTCCAATATGTTTTTGTGACTGATATACATGGATTTAATCTTTCAATTTGTTTGGAACATGGTCACAGTTCTTTGGAAGCAGTAAATAGGATTTATGATATCAAAGGACGCAAGCACACAAGTCCTCTTGCTATCTGTGTTGGTGATGTTCCTGACATAAACCGGTTTGCTGTGACAGCCCATTTACCTAGTGGCTTACTTGACTCTCTTCTTCCAGGACCTGTTACTGTTGTATTACAGCGAGGTTTGTTACATGTTAATAGCAATTGGCTTGTTGCCTTTAGTCATGCTTGAGCTGTTTGTGTCTAAATTCTGCTGTTGATTATTTGAATATGTTTCAGGGGAATCTAGCATCCTTGAGAAGTCCTTGAACCCAGGACTAGATAGTATAGGAGTGCGAGTCCCAGACTCTAACTTCATTAGGATTGTTTCCCGAGGTTCAGGAAGTGCAGTGGCTCTTACAAGTGCAAACCTGAGTGGGAAACCTAGTAGTGTTTGCATCAATGATTTTGAGAACCTGTGGGAACACTGTGCCTATGTTTATGATGGTGGTGTGCTTCCAGCAGGTCGTGCAGGATCAACAGTTGTGGACCTCACTAAGCCAGAGAAGTACAAGATTCTTAGACCAGGAAGGTAAGTATACTTTCAATTAAAAGAGCTTTTCTTATCATGACCTAAGATGGATCAGGAAAACACAGTCTTAAAGTTTTGAGAGGTTTAGAGTTCAAAGTTCAGAGTTCAAATCTCCATGCCCCGTTGCGTGTCTGAGTTAATTATTGCATATTAAGTACTCCGTTGGTTTCTTGCAGTCAAAACACAGTCTTACTGTATTTCTAAGCCTGAGTATTTACATTTTAATATTTTTCCCGTGTATTTTCAGTGCAAAGGAAGAGACCATCGCTATTCTTGAAAAGCATTCTCTTGTTGCAGAAGCAATTTGAAAGCACTGATTATACTTTTATTACAAAGATTTAATTCTTCAGAATTCGATGCCTTTAGATGTCCTGTTTGGAACTTAGGGTTTTACACAAATCTTCAATATGAGTTTATGAGTTTTGAATAGCAGTAGAAGTATGTTCATTGTTACTAGAAATGAACTGAAGCTGTCTTGTGATTTTCACAAGGTGGTCACATGTATTTATGGTTTGCATTTGACCCAGTATTAACTTGCTTGGCAAGTTTACTATTTGTGATCTAAGTGTAGCAATGGCTGTGTATAATGAACCTTTTCAGACACAGCAAGACTACTTTGAACTTCATTTCTGGAATTTTGGTGGTTGTACTTTTTTGCTTGTGTTATTAGCTTTAGACTTTAGTAGAGGCATACTGAGAACTGTTTCATTCATCGCTGCCGTGAATTGAGAGTTTCCAAACAAAACATGCCCTTGAACCGTGCTTTGAAGCTTTCTTGCAGTTGTGATGTTTGGGCTTTGGGAGAGGGAGTGCTGCAGGACTCCACAGCCGCAGCTGATGGTGCCAGTCAAAGCAACTATAAGTATTGCTGGCATTGGCATGGATTAGTGGCACATGTTAGTCTTAGGTTCAAGCCCTGCCATTGAGTATTATTAGTTTTACCTTGAGTTGGTTCAAGTAGTTAAAGAATCATTATAACCAAACTGAAAATGCAAGTTCAAATCTCTCTAACATCATTTGAGTGCAAATAATTTCAATAAGTTATACCCACTACCTTTGAAGGTAAAGCCTTATTCAATATTTATGGTTAGAATAGTTTATAAGTATTCATGAAATTAGTCAGGTTAAAAGTTTGAATACCCGAATTATCAAATATATATATATATATATATAGTAAACCCTGGCTCGCAGGATATCGGATAGCCTAAAGAGGAGTGTAAAACAAAAGATTGTCTAAGGTCACTCGTCAAACTATCTGTCAAGCACTGAATGGTGCGGAGGCAGTCCACACGGTCCATCCCGGAATTGACATGGGTTAATATCTTGCACCATTTTCAAAAGTTCTTAAAAATAGGCTGGATCAAAAATCCCAGAGCATCAAGCAATTCCCTGGCTGGAATCTCCATAGAAGTGGTCGTCACCCGATGGGAAAATGAATTATGAGAATTACATCATCAAAGCGACCACAAATAGTCTCAAAAAATTTTGATTGACCCGGACCTCGTTATAGCCAATCATTACTTGGTTATGCTATGTGTGAATATACAATGAGTTGAATAAAGGAACGAAAGTATTCATTAAAAAGGGCAAAAAAAAAAGGAAGAAAGAAGGTTAAAGCTATAGAGAATTCATTAAAAAAAAAAAAAGGACGAAAGAAGGTTAAGCTTTGTGTGAATATAAATATAGTAATAACACCTGATATTCTAAAACCAAACTAACTTAAGGAGCCAATTGTGGGTAGACAAGTCTATATCACAGTGAAGAGACTTTATCACCAACGAGGGGTCGGATTAAGTGGTAAGCGACTTGTTTCAGTTTAAGTAAGTTCTCAAGTTTGAGACCTTATGTACGCAACAGCTTCTATTGAGAGACTCACCCACCATTTCTAGATGTGCGATGCGGATCGGTCCAGATTAATCAAGGCGAAGTCCCGGATACCGGGCGAGAAACCAAAAAAAAAAAAAAGAAGAGACTTTATCAACAAAATCTCCCGTGCTGACAGCTAATGCTAGGTGAAGAATCTGGTTTTCATTCACCATCACCTTTAATGACCAAAAACAAAGGCTGCTTGTCCCTTTAAATCACTAATAAAGGGCTCATGCCACAGATAAACTACGTTGCTATCATTTTCATCTGCCATAGTGATCTTTTCCTTCAAACATAAGGATTCCTTGAGAGTGGATATCCTCACAGACCCTAAAAAGCTACTTTGGTTATGATTGACTGAAAGAACCCATGAATGCAAATAGTCTTATTCTGTGTTTGGATGCTTTTAACTCGTTTCTAAGGTCGGTTTTGGATATCTTAATATGGTTGGCTATCTCATCCTGCCTAAAGCAAATTCCCTTGGCTCAATATTTCAAGGTCCATACAGGAAAACAGGGACCCCCGTTCTTGAACCCACATCCCCCTTCCTTCTCTTTAAGATTTGAGAATGACCCAACGAGCCTAATCAAGTTAGCAAACAGTTCCTCCCACTTTCTTTCCTTCTCAGCACAGTCGGAGAAAAAGAGATTCCTTTGATGTCCCGCAATCTTTTGCCTTCCAAATATTCCCTACATCTTCTACAAATAAAAGTCACCTACTGATTCTTCTCTCATACTCTCTCCACTATCACCATCTCATTCAGAACATATCTCTTCCAGGTTTCTTCTTTCCCTCTGCTCACCTCATGGTGCCGGAGTTAGAGGTAAGCTTCCAATCCAATGGTTTAGCAATGATTAGTTTCTGCATCCCCAAACACCAATGGACCAAAAACTATAAAGTTTTAATCAAACTAACCATTTATTTTTCACTCAAATGCAGAGACCTCGAGTCACAGAGATACAAGTCCGGATGGACTGCAATGGGTGTGTGCAGAAGATAAAGAAGGCACTGCATGGAGTTGATGGTAAGGAGAGAAGAAACGCATACCTTTTATTGTACTCGCAATAACGTCTAGCCATTGCTTAGTTCTGACCTTTGAACTTAATTCTCATATGCCAGGTATCTATGATCTTCATATTGACGTTCCTCAGCAGAAGCTAACAGTAGTGGGGCGGGCAGATCCAGAAAAAATACTCAAAGCTATAAGGAAAACGAGGAAGATTGCAACCATCTGCTCCCATTCCGAACCAACAGATCCTTCTGCTCAGCCACCAGAACAACCACCTGAAGGCACCCCACCAGCTCCTGAGACAGCAAACCAGCCTCCCCCAGCTGAAGAACAACAGGGTAAAGCGGCTCCTCAAGCTGAATTACCACCCCAAGCAGAGCCACCCAGAGACCAACCACCGCCAGAGAATCCACCAACAGAGGCCACACCAGCACCCGCTAGTGGTAACATCAATACCAGCCAGCCAGGACACACACCTAGACTAAATAATGTCGGAGAGGTCCATGTAATACACCACAATCCACCCAACTACGGCTATATATATGACTATGGTCACAGCTACAGTGGGCATGGACACTGGAGCAGACACCCAAATGTTCAGAGTTTTCCACCTCAGCCCCCACAACCTATCTATGTGAGACAACCTGAGCCACCTAGTGGCCAGAGTTTTTCACATGAGCAACCCCATCCTATCTATGGGAGACAACACGAGCAACCAAATGCCCAGAATTCTCCGCATGACCCACCCCAGCCTATCTATATGGGACAGAATGAGCCACCCCAGCCTATCTATGTGACTCATAGCTACAATACATACAGGCCATCACCCTACATCATCGACCACCAGTATATCCATTCACCACCGCCATACCTACATTACAGCTGGATGGACTACTATAATGAAGAGAATCACAGCAACGGCAACAACAATGGAAATATTACATCAATTTTCAGCGATGAAAATCCAAATGCATGTAGAATAATGTAGATAGTTTTGTAAAGAACGGTATGCAAAGGGAGGTTTTTTCTTTTGCCTCCAAGACAGAATTAATTATAAATAAATAACTTTAGAAAGTGAGAATCTAGAGTCAATAACAATTTTCTCTATGAGCATGTGAGAAAAACTGCAAGATGCAAATGTTGGGGGAGGAATGAGATTCTAAACTTGTATGTGCTGGGAGAATTGATTCTGCGTTTCACTTCTAAGAGAGCAAATACATGCTGCCAGCTAAGATAATATTCTCTAAAAACACTTCTCAGCATTAAATTTTTGACAAATAAATCCCAATATTTTAAAGATTATCCTGAAATTAAATGGCAGCAGGTTAATGAATATGACTAGAACTTGTGCAAGTTAATTAAAACATAATTTGACTTCTATAAATTCAGAAAAAATAGAATCATACATTTTTCTCAGTCAAGAAATAATTATCAGAAGAAAAACAAAACAAAAATCTAGCTCCTCATAAAAATTAGCACCTACCATCAATCAGAAGCTTGATGAAAAGCAAAATTTCTTCCCACAGAAAGGATCCAACAAGTAGCCTTGTCAATCAGTAATAAATAGAATGAATATTTGTATAACACACTGTTTCCTCTCACATAAATTCACTTAGTTATCATCGTCGCCCACCCAAACGTTCATCTTTCACTATCATCCTCATCATCACTTTCATCCATCTGGTGATATGCTGAGGGGTGAGTTTTGTTCCAGGTTGCCTTTTCAGTCTGTTTAAATAATATAAAATGTAGTCAATGGCAAAATCATACACCGATACTTTAAGTGATGACAATAAGCTACCAACCTGTGTTGTTGCAAGTTGCAAATGACCTGATAACTGCAGCGATGATTGAATAGCCACCCTTTTGGATTTGGTAATCTGGAGGAAACAACACCATGAACCAGATATAAAGAAATCTACAAAGAAATGTCTAATTCTTAAAAAAGAAATTGGTAAGTAATTTCCAATGTAACAAGTTTGGATCTGGGAAAAAAGGCAAAACAGTGAAGAAGCAAGATGTTGCAGTTGTAGGCAATTTGTTTCAATTTTTTGTTGGCCAAATTGTTGAGTTATAAAGATAATAGCACATAAATGAAGAAGAATTTTTAAAACAATATTTACCTTCAACAAGGAATCAAGCATTTGTGTTACAGTTTCCTGAGACATGTTATGTTGACTGTGATTCACCGATATACTGTATATCCATGGAAGGACATATCTTCTACTGTCTGACCTGTTGTTAACAATCAAAGATTTAAATCTCAATCATATTCACTTTAAACTATTTTTTTTAGGAAAACAGCAAGTTCCATTCCCATGAAAGCACCATCTACATCACACTTTAAACCATTTTACATCTTACCTAAAAGGATTTTTCAAACAATAGAAATGAACTTGCTAGTATCAAGGAAGCATTCACTCTAGCCCTGTAGCATTCAACTAGAATAAAATTTCAAACTTGGCTGAAGAATAAATTAAATGAATTCTAAATCCAAGATTAAAGTTGATCAATCTATTTGCATATAAGATCTAGGTTATCTAATAAATCCTATGCATATGCACACCAATATGTTCTAATTATTGAATGCCATGCATTCAGCACATACATAACATCTAGATTCAGAAATGTAGAAGGAAGCCCTTTAGTCCCCTGTCTTCAGTTCATTAAGCCTACATAAGAAAGGGGGAAGAGAAAAAAAAGGGAAAAAATAAAAAAGAGCAAAAAGTAAAAGCAAACTTAGATTGCCACAATGCAACCAAGTTTTGCAGCAGCTTCTGAGCATCACTAGGTGCCAAGGATAAAACAACTGTTCTTTTCTGTTAGAGGAGATATATTAAACTGAAGCAAGCTAAGCTTACCTGTAATAAAATGAGAAAATTTGACAACAAACAATGACATCAAGTTATCTACAAAGAACAGATGTTCTTTTGCAGCATGCTCGCTTCAAGCTGAATACCATTGAACATTGTAGCATCAAGTGTGGAGTCGGATGTAAGACTATGGAGCATTCCGAATGACCTTGGCCTGTCCTCAATGCAAAGCATTTTGGAACCAGCATCTAATTCTACCATGTCTTCCGTAAGTGAAAATAATCAATGAATATAACCAACAGAGGTATCCTCTAATGTCCTCGTGACATTGATCTTTATGGGGAAACAATCACAAAAAATGAACCAGAAACCCAGCAGGACAAATTCATATAATCATTTTCTTCTCATCCTGTCCTTACAACTCGTTTTTCTATGAGGAAAGTCAAGGCATGGGTTTTTAGAATTCAAAACCATAGCCATGACATGGTAAGCATTTCATCACTTAGATACATTATTAGGTTTTCATCAATATTAAAAAATTCATAACACTGTAATTAATGTCAATTCCACATTATATATATGTAGAACCTATTTACTAACCTTGATTATTACAAATCTTTAGATTAATGGTATCAGTGGGCTATTACACTAAAAAAGATGATCATTCTGCCCTTACTAATAAGGAATAATTTATTAATGGTTATATTAGAGATTCACAAAAATTTGACTGTTAAGCTTACCTTCACCATCCCCCAATTTGGATTCATCCACACTGCCAACTAAATCAGCCATTTCTTCATCAACATCAATACTCAAGTTTTGATATCTATCCTTTTGGTCTTGAAGGTCAGAAACCACTGGAATTGGAATTAATGCATCCTCTGCATTTGCACAGTCCAATGCAGTAACTGTTGAGGGATGAGATAAGCAATTAGCCATTCATGAATATTAGAGAACAACAGAGCTGATTTAAACTAAAGAATATTTGAAACGGAAAAGAGATAAATGGTCCGGATAAGACATAAATTATAATCATCATATTCAAACTAAATAAAAGAAAAACACAGAATTTTGCAGGGAATAAGCTAAGTCCTAGAAAGTCAAAATCCAGCTTACCTCTATTTTGTACATTTGAGCCCTTTCTTAGATTTAATGAGGGTCTGACTTGTTGGCAGAAGGACTCCATCCTGAGAGCTATTCAACATTACATCTGTGCCATAATGCATCACAATTTTCTTAAATGATGGCTTTACCAGCAAGCCATAGGCAAGAAAGGCATGAAGCAATGCAGGCTTGGGAACCCCTTGTAATTTTGCAGCAAATATTGCAGGTAAAGCACCTTTGTGACCCTTTGAGTAAAGACCATCCAAAGCTAATGTAACTTTTGTGGGCTTTGCATTGCATAATTTCTCAGTATTTTGACCATACCAAAAATAACAGATACCATTTTCAGAAATGGCAAAAACATACAGAACCCCATTTTCAACACATCTACTATCTACAAAAACAGCAGGGTGCTCCATTGCAAGTAAACAACTAGCTAACTGCTTTTTGCCACCATCTGTTCTCCACATAGCACTGTATCTTTCACCAACAGCAGATGAAAGAATAAACTTCCCATCTTCAGTGAAAACGATACACCGAACAGCTCCCTATTAATTAGTTGATAACAACCAGTTCATAAGGAACAGAAAGTTAAAGACAAAAAAAAAAAAGATTGCTAGATGCAAACAGGGGATATCATCTCACTTAATTAGATCAATTAAAAAGAAAGGGCAACTGAAGAACACTCACAGGTTGACCAGAAAACTTCTGAATCTTTTTATGGTTGGAACAATCAAAAGTTTTCAATTGTGCACTAGCAGTTGCTAACATCTTTCCATCTGAAATGATGGGGCAGAAATTAAAGTAAAGAATAAACAAAAAAGAACAGATTCTAAAGCAAATATTAAGAGAAGGAATAATGTTACAATAATCTATACCTGATGAAACTGCCATACAGGATATTGCTTTTGTAGAAGCTTTCAACTTTTTTCCTGATACATTGCTAGTCAGTGAATCAATTTCACATACCATTCCATCAGCACCAGCACTCTAAATGCGAGAACCATTTGCAGAAAATGCAATGGAACTCAAATCTCTGCATATCGAACAAAAGATTGCATCAATTAACCAATCAAGATATAAACCTTAAATAATGTGCATTCATCTAAACGATCTTTCTTTTTCTTTTCCTTTTTTTTTTTTTTTTTTTTTTTTTTTTTTTTTGGCAAAAGGAAGAAACAGAAACAACTCGTTCAAGTGAAAATTTTCATCAAATCAAATGTGAAATAATTTATACCACTAAAAGTATTACTTTGAACCAAGACCTCACCCGGGATGGCAATCACTAACTTTCCACTTCAACTGACCAGCAGACACATCCAGTGCTAAAACATCACCACCACCAGTTCCTACAATTAGGAGCGAAGTTCCAAGCTTCCTTTTCTTCTGCAAACAAGTGGCGGTCGCTGTACAGAAGTGACTTCAGCAGAAAGATAAAATCCCATATTCAAAACAGTCTCTTCCGCCATTTCTTTTCAAGGATTTAACATACCAACCACTTCATATCCAAAACAAACCTACCTTCTAGTCCAAAGATAACCACTTCATGCACTTGTAATCAACTGAAAGTTGCCTTCTTTCTGGTTTCCTGTATATTCCACTTGCTTCACTTGACACAATGTCTGCGAACTCAGTTTGGATTTGACCCTTTAGAGTGTCCCATACGTAACCCAGGAAAAAGAAAAAGAAAAACCACAACAACAACAACATTGTTACCTAAACAACAGAAACAACAATGCACAAGTTCTCTTACAGTTTATCATTGAGAACAGCAAATTTTCTTGTAAAAAGTTAAGCTACCTTAATACGATCATCTCCAGTGCAGATAGCCAATAAATCCAGAGAAGGACTAAAAGATGTCAAGATATCTCTAATATTGGAAGAACCCATTTTCCCGCCAAATAAAAACCAAACAACTTGAAAACTCCAAGCATTGAAAGAGTTGAACTTGACAAGTGTTTAACTCGAAAATTCAGTTCAGGAAGAAACTTCTCAATAGCAACTCTTCAACTTCTATCTTAATATCATCGATGCACACGGACTACCCTCCTGCAAGTTCTGTTGTATCTCACCGGCGGTTGATGAAGACGGTAAATTCGGTTGTGCGAAAAGTTCTGCAGCTTTGACGTCGTATGCTGCAGAGAAAGGAGGGAAACCGAGGAAGAAGACAGTAGGTAGAGGAGGGTTTCTGATTAGTGGGCTTTAAGTTTGGGCCTCAGTAGGATTTTTGATTGGTGGGCTTATGTTTGGACGTGAGGCCCAAATTTATGTTATTCTGTTTCAGTTCTCTTAGGTTATGTTTGGCTAGAAGTAAGAGGTGTTCTTTAATCAATTCTACTTTTCATTGTTTGATTTATATATATATATATATATATAATACAATTTTCGTAGTTTTAACTAAAAAATAGTATCATGATTTTAACCAAATAAAAGAGCCATTAAACTTTTATTATTAGGACTAATCCCTCATTGAGTAATCATAAGAGCGTACTTTAGTAATAAAATTGTTAAGTAGTACAAAAACTAATCCATTCAAATTTAATTCAAATTTTACAGCCTATAGCTATCCAAATCATACAAAGATTTTACAATGAGATCCAAAAAGTATTGCTTGCCTATTCTAAGATTTTGCAGCGCGGTGTTACCGCTTTGATGTTTGGTCAATTAAACTCTCACCTTGAAATGTTTATATGTTAGAGTTCTTTTATTCTACCGTCGCAATTTTGAAAAGGGATTATTTATATATATATATATATATATCTAATAATGATGAACAATACAAGAGGAGACAACCCCTCTTTCCCCTAAATTTTTATCCACTTAATTTATGATTCTAACTTGAAATTATTTAATTTTAAAATTCA
>BPVZ01000001.1:244832-256452 GCA_020521535.1 Rubroshorea leprosula | reverse complement strand
TCTTTAGAAATCAGATTAGTAGTCCTGCAGGAGGAAAAAAAAAAAAAAAAACTAAAAGTTACATGGCTGAAAATTACCTGAGATCCGAGAATGACAGCACCCTTTTCCAAGAAGAGAGTGAGATGGCTGGTAAGATTGAAACTTCCGGTAAGCCATCTTCCCAGAGGCACATAGAGCTGTGCACCACCCTTGTCCGCAAAGGATTTAAGATAGAAAATTGCATTTTGGAAGGCAAGGGTATTCAATGTTTTGCCATCTCCAACAGCACCAAATTCCAAAATGGACACACTGTGCGGCCTAGGGTCGAATGTCAACTTATAATCACACCGTCCATTGCTCTCTTGCCCATAAATTACGACTGCATTGCACAATGCCAGCAGCAAAAGGAATGCCGCCTGCAGAGGAAGTAAATCAAAATGTCATCAATACTGATACTAAAAGTAGATTCTTCACAAGCAAACCAACAAGTATAATAACAACCAAAGACAAACAGAAATTTCACAACCACTAATCTGAGAGCAAAACCAATTGGATATGTAGCAGAAAGCATTGATGAAAATCTACACATAGTGAACGCAGAGAAACACAATTGTAAACAGCAGAATAAGCTGCCGATCAAGAAAAAAAAAAAAAACAAAAAACAAAAAAACAGCAGAAGAAGCTGCCCTTTGTATTCCAAAGCTAAAATAAGGAAACTGCTACCCAACTTTCCTAACCCAGGAAGAAAAGGGATAAACAAACAACTTTGCACACATTGTACAAAGTACAAAACTAAAGAATCAATGAATGAAAATTATTACAGCAGAAATTTTTTATTTAGAGAAGATTAACTTGGTTAGCAATGCATGTGGCCAGATTTATTATTTTACCAAACCAATGGAATTGCCAGGGAAGTAAGGAAAAAGGAAATCATAAACAGCAAAAACAACTAACCACTTAAAATGTCAAAAATCATAGGATGGCTTTTGTAACTCCAGAGAAGGAAAGGTCAGAAAACTCCAGAACTCAATGAAAGAAAAAACTGACTCTTCAAAAGGACACAACAGAGAATTAAATTCCTATATTCAAGCGGAGGAATATCAAAGGACAAGTAAAGAAAAAGAGCATAAGATTTATTAGAATATGAAAACAATATGAAACGTTACTTACATGAGGAAAGAATTGAACAGACTTTTTAAGCATTGAAACAGGTGAACACAGAATAGAAGATTTCAGGAAGATAAACAATGATGAATCAAAATTGAATTGGCACCATTGAAAACGGCCAGAATCAGGAAAATCCTCCAAAAAAAAAAAAAAATTAGTTAAAACTTAAGCTTCAAACAACCTTTACAGGAATCCCAAATGAAAGAAAAAAAAAAAAATCAAATCCAACGAACCAACTTTAAAGATTTCCTGATTTGACCATAGCCAAAAAGTGGAAACAAAAGGGAACACCAAAAACCCAGGTAAAAGAAAAAACGTACTTACTGGCATCTTCATGTGTCACAGACCTCTTGCAGCAGATACAGTCCCCAAACGCAGATACCCTCAAATACCCAAAGGAGCAAACAGCTAAAAAGCGGCAGAAGAAGAAAGGAACCACCACAAAACCAAGACAGCTTCTTTCTGTAAGTATGTGAATAATGAGCATTAATTATATATAAATGACAAAAAATTGAATCATTTTTTTCATTTTACCAAAATAATTTACGGGGTAAGTGGAAAAATTCCATCTTCCTAATGAAGATGACAGCTTTTCCATGCATAGCAAATAAACAGGGTCAGAGGAGAATAATGGGATATAATATGCATTAAATCTCCACTTACCCGAAATTTAAGTAGTAAATATGATTGATAACGTCTCTAGACGACATATTTGTTCCAAACGGCACTCCATTAGAAAAGAAAAGACAAAGTCACCGTACTATTAAGAATTTTTAGTCCACACAGTGACTGCATTTATTATTTGCCAATTACATTTGTTAAGATCGGATTAGTGAGAGAAATAGTAGTGAACGTAAAAACAACGGCGGGGAAATGGGGGTGTGATAAAGTGACCACCTTGGAGGTGATCTAGATTGTCTTCTTAAAGTTGGGAAAATGCCAAGTTAGTCCACAGTTTTCTTCAATGTTGACAATTGAGTCCTTGTAGTATTTGTTTTACAATTAAGCCCATCATTTTGTTAAACCTGAAATTAATGATTATAGTAGTTATTTGAGGGTACATGATTTTGTCCTTAAATTAACAAAAATATTATAATTACAATGCCACATAGTGTTGTAAGTTTTTAATATAATGTGTCATTAAAATAATTAATTTTTTAATTTAAAAGTTTATACGTAATATTATATACATTCATTTATTTAATATTATATAATATTTATTTAATGTTACATCATGATTATAAACTTAAAATCATGTGACATTATAATTATAATTATAATATTATCGCTAAATTAACATTCTAGTTTTATTTTTGTACATTAGAATAAAGCAAGTGTTATGTTAATGACCTTTTATCTCATTGCATGCCTTTCAAAGAGGTTAAAAGGTTGATTTTAAATAAGGCAAATAAAAATTGTTTTTAACTTTACATGTTAGTGTAAGAAAAATGGTGCAGTAATGGTTACCTCTAAAGCTCTTACCTTTCTCACAAGGCTTCCATAACCCAACATGAGCTTTCTTCTTTCAAAAGTTGAGAGGCAAGGACTTGCTTGCTAAAATGAAGAAGTTCTAGGGCTTATTAGGTGTCTTTGTACTTTTTCTATCACATGGACAAATTGGAAGGGAAGGATGGAAAAGGGTGAGACTATGGGTGATGGAAGGGACTGAAGGGGAATATAATAATGCATGGGGCATTGAGGTCGCATGTGGTTTTGACAGGGCAGAGTGGGACCCACCTCAATCATGGCCAAGATGCTAGCCTGGCTTACAATACATCACAGAAGACAAAACCAAGAGAGAAACAGAGGATTGAGAGCGTGAGTTATGCTACTAAAGGCTTTGGGTTCAGAGTAACCAATGAGGTTAAGTTTTGGTAACATGCCCACTGGATTCATGTGGAAGATTTCAGCTGCCGCTGGTTTTTTCCTTTTTTTATTATTATTATTATTTTTTTTGGGTGTGGAAGAAGATTTCTGTTTTGGGTTTCAAAATTTACTTACCGAGTTACTAACACAACATTTTAAGAACTGAGTTAATAAATCTCAAAAAAAAAAAAAAAAAAAAGATCTGAGTTAATAACAAATCAATAATATATCAACATTTCAAACAATAAAAAATATTTTTGACACCAACAATAAGAATTTCATGACATGTGTAGAAGATTTAAGAGAAAAGAAATGTTTTTACATATTTATAATTTATTATTTGACATGCTAAAAAAAGGATAGAACTATGTGACTTTAGTATTTACTTGCATGTTAATAATCTTATTAATTCATCTTATATCATGTTAAACATATAACTGCAATGTTATTACACAAAATTTTGAGAGGACCAGCTCTACCAGTGGAAGAATGTATCTGCAAATCTTGAAAGAAAAATTTTACAGCTTGCCATTTTCTGCAAGTGGGAAATGTGGGAATATGTTTTATGTATCAAAATTGGGTCCGCAAATCTGATGGCATTTAAGGATTATCTGCTGACAGATCAGTCTGTTTAAATTTAACAAAACAACTAAATCATTCTGCATTCTTTCTCTTCTTCCTTTGGATACTTCTGCCCCACTTTTTTTCAGTGCCCCCACCAATGCAGCCTGCATTTGGACAAACTTTGAAAACTCGAAACAGAATCTTCACTGCTATCTTCTGAATTATCACCAAAAGTTTCATCCAAACTCATTAAGAAAAAAGGATAACATAGAGCAGCCAACCTTTCTAACTCCTTATTATAACCGGAAGAGATGATAATTATGAAACTAATTCTCCAGCCAAAAGGAGTAAGGATAATGAAAAATTAAATGCAGTATCAAAAGGTCAATCTACAATAAAGAATAGAATCATTGAGATGAGAGTGCAAAAGGGAGAAGAAACTATTCTGTTCTTTTTTTCTTTTTTTTTTGGCGTAAACATCACACTTGTCCAATTTTCGTGAACTGGTCCTTTACTTCATATGGAAGAGGAGCGCCATTCACGCCAAGACTTGTTAACCTTATTGACATGGGACCAACTCATTTGAGACAACTATGAAGAAAAATGAAATAGACAATCCCCAATACAGATAAGATGAAAGTCATCTTTATTCAATGAATATATGCCTTGCAAAGCAGATTGATAACCAAACCTGATGATACTGATCTGATGCACATCAACTATCACTCTGAAAGATCCCCATTACTCTTTGTCTGGATACCATTACCATATCTTCTTTTCGAAGAAAACAAAGGATTAGCTTAAGCTTAACATCGTACTCAGCTCAGCTTGAATCATAACAAATGTCGATCCAATCGGATCTAAGCTACAATCATTCAAATATGTGATGCAGAAAAGGACAGACTAATGGCTGCCCCACTATTGAATACGTCTGTTGGACCTCTTCTGATATTGGGCTCTACTGATGATAATGATCAAGCTAACATATCAAGTCAGTCCAGATGGGAAAGAAGAGTTCCAGGCGACAAGATCCAGCAATCAGGTGTGCCAAAATCCATGGTGAACCCTGTGAAGAGAGAGGTCTATGTCAGCTACTTGGAAAAATACAATGGAAAAACCAGCACGGCAGATGAGCTATTGTCTGCATCAGTTTTTCTTAGAAAAGACCATATTCCATAACAGCGGAAACGATTAGTCATCACTAACTCAGGGCCCTACATATGAAACTCCTTATAATGAAGTACATGAAAACAGCATTCTTGGTCCCCCCCTCATGCAGCTGTCTTTTTGTTTTGTATTACAGATGCAATGCAAGAAGGAAAGCTAAATACGTTTCCCCCATGTGTGCCATAACCTCCGTGTATCAGTTCCAATCAACGCAACTGATGACAATAATGAGAATAAAAAAGCAAATTGATGACCACAAAATGAGACAAGGTAAAATAGAGTTTAGGATCGACAAGCTAAACTGGAATGACATGGCTGGAAAATTCAATGCTCTGTTCTTTTTGTAGACACCATGACGAGCTAATTGGCCCAACAGTAGTAGAAACCAGCAGCGGAAGTTTCAGTCAGGTGCATTTGCATAATCCTTGTCTGTCTTCAACTCCCCTAGTCCTGTAGCACCTAAGCTTTCAAGTTTAAAAGGATAAACTGGAATTCAGTACTGGTTTCAATTTTCAACAACATTTTTTCCTGGAAAGAAAGTAGAAGTAGTAAAGTTTCCAGCACCAGAAGAACTAGAAACAAGAAAAGCTGACTTACAGCTAGTAAATCACTAATAAGATGATTCAATGACTTGAATAAAAGGATATCACTAATAAGATCAAGACATGAATCTAACCATCAAACAAGCCATTTAAAGAACATTTGCTCAATTAATTTCTCCTCAACAAACATGCTAGAGAGTTTACAATGAGGTGAATTTCTTCTTGATGCTCTCTGTGAGACAGGAGAGTAGGGATGAACTTATCATTTGAAGCAGCAAGCGTTGTATTTATAAGATTAAGTTAGCTCCAAATATACATGACTTTATCTTGTTTCTAACTTTCTTTTCTCTATGCCCACACATTTAATTAGGCAGCAAGACGGACTAATTATACAAGGATAATATACATATTCAGAAGCATAAGGAATAGCTGTTTTCATCTCTGAAGCTGCTCAGAAGTGTTAGTAGCGGATGATGTTTCTATCCTGCCATTTTCGATTCCATTATCCACAGGCACTGGTACTCCCCACCTTTTCTCAGCCTCAGAGGGTTCTATAACTTTAACAGTTCCATCTGTAAGTCCAACAGCCAATTGATTGGGCTCCTGAGGGTGTGCTGTGACAACTAGCGGGTACAGAGTTTGGCTGTCAAGGTAGAATATTGAAGTTAAAAACATGTGAAAGGAGATGAAAAATAAATATTTGTCAGCTGAGATAGTAGGATACTACTCATCCTAGTAAAACTCATTCAAACCCCAAATGAATAATTCATGTGAGTGGCAACCCAGGTATAGAAATGGACATATTACCTGTTCAATGATGCTGGGGGCATATATGCAGATGGTGCAATACGGCACCTTAGCCGCAAACTATCAGCATCAAATACTCCAATGTTACCATCAGCAAATGTAGCATAAACTAGTTGGCTGTTGCAGGAATATACTGCCCAAGATATGAGCGAAGAAAGTGCATCTTGTGGAACCCACTGTGATATAAAAACACATTAGGAAGTTGAAGAGTGCATGCTTAAGTAAATTAAATTAAAGGTAGCATTATTTTATACCTGCTGTAAGCGCTCCATCTTGGAAGCATCATATATTGCAAGTTGAGTCTCATGGCATACCAACAATCGAATTTGATCAGAATGGAATTGCACTCGAGTGTCACCTTGAGGTGCCTTTCCAGCAGGCAGTTGGATCGCTATTGACTTTCTCTTTTCCCAAGTGTCCGTGTTCCAGAAGAAAAGCTGTATAAAGCAACCAATGAAATAATTCCAATAAAAATATATAAGGGGAAACAGAAATTTCCACAGGTGTGGGCCATGTGAAAAACAAAATACAAATGGGATGTTAAATAAAGAAGTTAACGATATGCCCGCATTGGATGAGGGAAATGCAAATAGGAATCTTGCATTAGCATTTGACTATAATATCAGACACACATGAATCCACACGAAAGCAAACACTAAACCACGATGTTATAGAGAGAGGTCAAATGTGAAACAGACCTGAGCATCAGCACCTGATGAGACCAATACGTTAAGGCTTGTAGAAAATGCTAAACCAGTTATGCGTTTCTGGTGACCTTTCAATTTTGTTTTAACCTAAAAGTATCACAAAAGGATTTACATTGAATATCACAAGGCAGATCATATCAGTATCACAAGATATAAGGATTTGATCAAACCCATTACCTCATCCACCCGAACATTGTAAATGTGGATGGTTGAATCCTCCATTCCAATTGCTATGATGTTATTATCTTGAGGATGAAATGCCAAAAAGGTTGAAGTAGGAGGTGGCGGCATAAAAGTTGTCATTACCTTCAAACCAATAGAGTTTCACATCAAGCTTGTTATTAACTTCCAATGGCTATCAAACTTTACAGCAAAATACAGCTAATCCAAAATCCAATGGTTATTAGAGAAACCATCGTGAAATATACACTAATTTACCTTAAATGTCATCATATTGAACAATGAAACCTTTCCCCCACATGCAGACATTACATAGGAATCATTCTTTGACAGGGCCATACAAGGAACTGCTTCCTCCAAATTGTCAGGGACATCATTAGTCATGAGCAGACCATTGCTTGGTTGCCAATGTTGTGGAACAACATTAGCACTAGCCTGCAGAAACGCATGTAAGTTGGAAAGTTCTATGGGGAAATTTTGCTTCCAAATCACATCAACAGTAACAGATCAGAATCAAATATATGTGTGTGCCTGTTGGCCCTCTTTGTGTATGTATAACATCAAACTAGCTAGGTATGTGAATGTAATAATAAATCACCTTCCCAGTGGGATTTTGTTCACTACGAATCCATTTCCATAATTTCTGAACCCCATTCGATCCAAGAGCCAGAATGCCAACACCAGAATTTGTATAAAGAAGCCGAACAACCTTGACATGAAAGAAAATTTGTTAATCATAATTGATGACCTTTTCTTAACATTAAGGTGTTGTCTTGAGGCACATAGTCCTGAAAGATGACTTTAAATCAATTAAAGAAGACAGAAGAAAACAAAATTTCTCTGAAAAAATAATACCTTGCTATCTGAGTTATCTGGCATGGTGACTGTTCTGCACTGTAAAGGATCAACAATCTCGGTCAGTTCCCAATGTCTGCTTTTATCAGAAACATCCTCCAATTTCCTTGGCTTATTCTCAATGCTCCTTCCCATGGATTCAATTCCATTCTGCAAAATTTGATGTAAGAAATAGATATTTGTTGAAGAAGTTTTGTACATTTGCACCCCTAAGTTATATGTATTAAGCAAAAGCACTGTCAATTTTTTTCTTTGATACGATACTTTTATTATTGATATTTCAAGCCATGGTAGAGGAGTGATCTTCAGGAAATAACTTCTGATCAAAATGAAAAATTAAAAAGAAGAAAGAAAAGATTTATTTAGTACTAGAGAGAGCATACAATGATAGGAGTAGGCTTGGCAGGAGAGCTCTGCTCAACACGTTCCACTTTACTAACCACTGGACTTATGCTTGCAACCATCACAGAAGTAGACACCTGATACAAGATCAAGCAAATAAGTTGTCAACAGAAAAACATGATGTAAATCAATTTCAAAGGAGCAAGTTAGCAAGGTGTTGAAATAAAATACCTTCATTTCAATGGGTGTTTTGGATGCATCATAAGATTGAGCCTCAATTGCTCGTAAAGTTCTAAGACCATTGGTATTTGCAAGAATCTTGAAACCATTGTCTGCCGTGGTAACAGCAAGCAGATTCCCTTCCTTATTAAATCTAACATGAGGAAGATTCTAAAACAACCAACATGTCATGAAAGAATGTATATAAAATTAGTGCTATCTGCCCATCATCTCTGAAATCACCCAAAAGAAACTTCAAATTGAATGATAAAGATTCTAACCAGAAGTCCACCCTCAGCTTCTGTACTTGTGACCATACTTGGATTGTCCGCATCCCAAAATTTAATCTGCCCATCCTCACCAGCTGCCAAAAAGCGATTTCTTGTCATATCAAATTGTACTATGCCGGCAGATTTCTTTCTGAAGCCTGAGTACACCCTCTTTAGTGTTCCTTCGGTTTCATTCCATTCAACCAGGAAAGAGTCCCCTTCTTTATTTGTTCCACAAGAGAACAATCTGGATTACCAGGAAAGAAGTGTTACAACTCAAATATGACCAAAAACTATAATAAATAAAGAGGCCATTTGGTAAAGCTTTTTCTAGAGTTGCTTTTTAGCAAAATTTTCAAAATCTGTCTCTTATGTTTGAAAATTTTTGGAGGGAAAACTTAATTTTTAGGGAAAAAGTTGCTTATAAGCAGATTTTGCAAAAAGCAACAATCCATTGCTTTCTCCAAAACTTGCTATTTTAGCACTATTTTGCTAAAAAGCAAACATTTCCTCCAAAATATTTCAAACTCAAGAAATATTTTGAAATTTTTGCTAAAAAACAACTCCAGAAAAAGATTTGCCAAATGGCCTCAAACCCTTGAGAAGATTTTGTAGCATCACTTGGATAAAAAAGCTAACAGAAAATGTTACTTTGCTCTTCATTCACTTACCGGCTTCCATCAGCACTGTAGAGCATTTTTGTACATGAATGTCCAGGAGCATCATAGTCAACCCTAGAGCCCAAATTGTCATACAACCAAGCCTTTATTTTCCCATCAACAGCAGTGGAAAATATAAACTACAAAAAAAAAGGGTAATTAAGAAACAAACAAGAAAAGCTCAATTCGGATCAAACACATTTTTGAGAGAGTAATATACAAAATATAAATGTTAGCATCACCTCCTTCTGAGATATTCTTTTTAATTCATCAATTGAAATTTTGCTTTGAACTCTCCTACCTGAATACATTCCTTCTGGTGAGTACAAATAGAATAAACAGGTGCCTCATGGCCTTCAAAATTAAAGAGCTTCCTTCCAGCCATATCCCATACCTACAATTGCAAGGTTATTTTACTGCTCAGTCAAAGAAAAATAATGAATTTCAAATAAAACATTTTCCAGGATTATTTTGCCCATTTCCTCACTTTTATTAACTTATCATCTCCACATGTTACAACAACCAGTTGCCTGTTTGGATGCGAGAATACCAAGTCATTTACACTTCCAATATGGGCATCAATCTACCAGAAAACAGCAGACAATAGTCAGTCTACAGCTACACATGATGCCTTCATGAAAAATGCATTTTTAAAAAATAAACTACAAACATGCCTCCAAATGTTGACGCAGATCATTAGACCCTTGATAAGCATACAAATGAACCAGATGCTTCGAATATGCAACCCCTACAAAAAGAAAAACATTGTAATGAAGTTCAACAAGTATAGGATTAGATGCTAGATATATGTTGCTTCACATACCAATCAAGCTTCCATCTGGACTCCATACTACACGACTGACGGATAATGACAGATCTTTGCCCTGCAACAGATTCTCTAATTTTATAATCCCCGAAAGTTGTAAGTTGTTTGTACTTTCTACTGGTTAAAATATCCAGCAGTGTGTCAACAATTATTAAGTTTCAGGAATATCTGAAAGAGTGGCAGAAATGACTTGGTTGGTCAAGTACTCAAATCAGCCAGACATGTTTTTGAGACATTGAAAAAGCTATGATGACAATAACAATCAAACGGGTTGTTTTAATAGAAATATACTTTTCTTCCTACCTTTTAAAAAAAAAAAAAAATTTCCCAAAAGCTTCCTAATTGAGCAGTAAAAGAAACAGGAGACATGAAGATTGCGGTTTCTGAATAAACTGGGTCCCAAACAACACCTATCCCAAAGAAATGGAATACTAGCAAATGACCATGTGTGTAGTTTGCATTGATCTACATCTTTTGACCACAACCCAAGTAGAAAGAGCATTAGTGGCAGCAAAATAACCACAAAAACACAAAGAAAAAAATTATAACCAAGAGTAATTAGTTTTGTCATTTAGATGATGGCTAGATAGCTTAGACTAGCTTCCCTTATCAAGGTCACCTTAAATCGGCAAAAACAATCCAATTTTTAATATATAGTGCAATCCAATTAACAAGAAATAGCATAGAAATATGTTACACAAGACAAGGACACCTGCCTGAAATGGAACTGAACAAGCTGTCATATCCCATATCTTGAATGGTTTTGAAACCAGCCTCTCTCGCTTCCCAATTTCCCATAAGGTAATTTCACCATTGCCACAACCAACTATTCATAAATACGTAGAAAAGTTTAATGAAGCAAATCCATAGCAACTAAAGAACAGAAACAGATAATAATTTAAAATCACTAAGAGGAACTATTAGCATAGATTAGAGTCATCACCATACCAACAAGTAATGTTTGAAAAGAAGGATGAAAATCCATGCTTGTCACAATGGATCCCTGATGCATTGAGCAGGCAACAGTTCTTGGAAGTTCATCAAGTGCCCATGAAGCTTGTTGAGGAGGAGCTGGGTATGTAACCTACATTGATTAAGAATTCTCTTAATTTGCAACACCTGGTTATCCAATAGCATAAAAAAGAAAAAGAAAAAAAGAAGGTAGGGGCAAGGGGTGAATGAACATGCATTAAATTCAACACAAGAGCATGCAAGGGATGTAAGCTTTACAAACTTAAAATACCTCATCAACAGATTGAGCAGACCGTAAACGTTTCAGTAACTGCTCATTATCAGAGTTCTGATAATCCATCATCCCAAGTGTATTTGAGGGTGTTCTTGGATGTTTCAAAACAGAGACTGCAATGAAGGAAAAGAAAAAAAAAAAAAAAAAACATTACTGTAACTAATGAAATGTTCCTGCTCAGTTCATCATAGTCTTCACAAAAATGGTATTTTGCAAATTGCAACT
>BPVZ01000001.1:200839-217506 GCA_020521535.1 Rubroshorea leprosula | reverse complement strand
ACTTAATAAATTTTTTTATATGATAATTTAAACATTTAAATTTTCTAATTATCATAACATTTTAATTTGCAAAATATATTGATTTAAGTTATTCCTTTACATTATCCAAATGATAAAGGGGACTTTTTTTTTTTATTTGAATCTTTGAAAGGGACTAATTTTGTTTACAAAAGAAAAAAAAATTCCAGCTGCTTCCCCTTCAATCCCCAAAACTCTTGGCTGTTCTTTTTAGTAATTTTACGTTTTACCCCTTTCATTTCTCTCTCTCTTTATTCATCTTCCCCAAAAGCAATATCACCTTCTTTCCCTCTGCAATTCCTCTCAAATCCCCCAATTTCTCCAATTAATTATGAATACATTTCAATTTTGTATGTGTTTTCGAGAGAAGATTTTGGATTATCCCTGATTGATTGATTTCGTTTTTCGTGGTTTCCATCTGATTATTGTCTTCTGAGATCTAAGCGGTTGTAATTATGGCGGCGGGGACAATGGCGACGGCAGCGGGTGCAGCCGTGATACTGTATTTTGTGTTAAGTAGGAGGTTAGCGGCGAAAAGAGGGGGAGAGGGAGAGGAGGAGGAGGATGGTTTGTCGAAATCGAGTAGATCGTTGAAGAGAAGGATAGCGAGGCGGCCTGCTCAGGCGCCGGCCACGTGGTTTGAGGCGATAGCTACGATATCCGAGACCTTGAGGTTTACATATTCGGAGACGCTCGGAAAATGGCCCATTGGTGACTTGGCTTTTGGCATCAATTATCTCATGAGGAGGCAGGTTGGTGCTTGTTTGAGGACCTGCTTTTTTCTTGAAAATTCAATGTTTGTTACTAATCAATTTGTTTGTATTTGAAAAGTTGTTTGCTTTTTGCCTCTTATATTGAGTTAATAGTGTGATTTGTGCAATCAACTTTGTCACTTTGTGTGGTTGAGGTATTAATTGTGCTTTGTTTTCTTGCAGGGAAATTCACAAATTGCAACTGTGTATGCAGGAAATAATTCTGTGGAGCTGAAGGGACCCGAAATTATCAGGGAGTTGAATAGCCTCTTGAGGTTGCTGACTCTTTGTATGTTTTTCTCAAAGAAGCCATTTCCGGTTTTTTTAGAAGCTGCTGGTTACACTGAGGAAGATGTTCTGCTTCAGAAGCCCAAAGCAGGGGTATGTCGCTCTATGGAGTCAATTTTAGTTTTTGGCTAAAGAAAGGAGATAATTTTTAGAAAGTGTAGATTGTGTTTGTTGACATGCATAAAAATTGCGCCACCAGCTGCAGTTTCACATTTTGTAGCTTACGTACAGCTACACAGCATATTGTATTTAATTTAAATCTATTGTAATCTATGTAATACTGCAATATTAGCACATCATGTATGTTTATTTGTTTTATTTTTGAAACAATTGCAGGTTCTAAAGCCCGCTTTCACAATCATACGTGATAACGGTTTGAAGTGTTTCCTTCTATTGATTCGTGGGACTCACAGCATAAAAGATACACTAACAGCAGCAACTGGTGCAGTGGCTCCTTTCCATCATTCAGTTTTACATGATGGTGGGATTAGCAATTTAGTTTTAGGATATGCACACTGTGGAATGGTTGCTGCAGCCCGTTGGATTGCAAAGCTTAGTGCTCCATGCCTGCTAGATGCTCTTGGTGAATATCCTGACTACAAAGTTAAGGTAAATGCTATATTTCTTCAATTTAAAGATATTGCTGCTGTTAGCATCTTCTCTTGTTACAGAAACATGTCACATTTTCTCTGCTTATATGTGATGAATTATGCACTTGTAACTTCAAGATAAACTTTAAATGTAGACTTTCGTATGAAATAATGAATTAGATGAGATACCATGTTCAACTTCTAAAGTAGTGTTTTGAGGTTTCTTTCCAATTTACTGGATTAACTCAACAAAAACAAGACATAGGTAGAAAATGAATTGCATTCAGCTGAAGCCAGTAGTTTTAACTGATAAGGCAATAAATTCAGCTGATATGTTGATTAGTCTAGTTTTGTGTGTGCCTCATATCTGGTTTTTTTGTTATCTATGGACTCCTTTTTCCTGCACACATGTTTTATTCGGAATGCGTTGCATTGGAATTTCTGTGCTCTAGGTTGGTCTCTGTCTGTGATCTTTGTATCCAATGTTTTGTTTTGGTTTTAGATTGTTGGCCATTCACTTGGTGGTGGCACTGCTGCGCTGTTAACATACATTCTTAGAGAACAAAAAGAGTTCTCCTCTAGCACATGTGTGACATTTGCCCCTGGTAAGGGTCCTAAATTCTTGCTTTTTTATGGAGGAAAATCTCAACATAAGCATTTTAAGTTAGAAAAATCAGAGGAATTTTTGTAATTAAGAAATCTCAATTTTGCCTACCAAATGACATGAATCAGGAAATTTGTTTTCATGAGAATGTGGTTTTTGAAACAATTCCCATTCTTAACCAAGTTCCTTTCTCAAATTGCCAATAATGGCCTGGGGAACTAATCCTTTTCTTTAGTTCTTCTACTGTGATGTGCTGCAAGAGATAAAGAAAAGAGATGGATATGAAATTCAGTAATTTTCTTGTTTTTTACTTGCTCAAGGCATACCTTTTGACAAAGGATTGACATGGAAATCTTGTTTAAGGCTTTCATTTTTCCTTCTAAGTGCTCCCTAAATCCTTAAAGTTACATTTTGCAGCTGCCTGTATGACATGGGATTTAGCAGAATCAGGCAAGCACTTCATTACTACCATCATCAATGGATCTGACCTTGTGCCTACATTCTCGGCTACTTCTGTCGATGACCTTCGTTCTGAGGTGCTGGTCTCTTTCTCCTACCTTAAAAGCAACATCTGATACATTTGGTTATTCTTTATTCACAATTGTTGTTATCAGGTCACGGCATCATCTTGGTTAAATGATTTACGGGATCAGGTTCAACAAACTCGGGTCCTAAGTGTTGTTTTCCGCTCTGCAACAGCTTTGGGTTCTAGGCTGCCATCTATTGCTAGTGCAAAGGCAAGAGTTGCTGGTGCTGGTGCACTCCTAAGGCCTGTTTCCAGCAGTACTAAGGTAGACATCTACATTGTAAACAATTGACTACTCGCTCTTATGAGGCTGATCTAACAATTGACTACCCTCTTATTGTAAATTGTAGGTTGTGATGAAAGGCGCACAGAATGTCGCTCAAGCTGTTGTTAGAAGCCGCTCATCTCTATCATCATGGTCTTGCATGGGTCCCCGTCGCCGTACTGTGGTCCCACCATTGAACTCTAAAGAGGAGGATTTGCCAGAAGCTTCAGTAATTACTGAAAGAAGTTCTGAAGCCCTTGTGGCTGAAGTGGTAGTAACAGACAATGAATTGGAAAACAATTCAAGTGCTGATTGGGTGAATGATGACACAGATGAAGATGAGCCACTGATTGTGGAGAATAGAATCGTGACTACGACCACCATGGATGAGATCACTGAAGGTGAGTTGTGGTACGAACTAGAGAAGGAGCTCAAGAGGCAGAAGAGTGAAGTTAATCTTCAGGCCGAGGCGGAAGAAGCAACAACAGCAGCTGAAATCACTGAAGAGGATAAAGTTCTGGCTGATATGGGAACTGAAAGCACGATCTCTTCCCCAGATATTTCAGAGAGCCTTCGGTTCTATCCCCCTGGGAGAATCATGCATATGATTTCTGTACCTTCAACTGAAGTCACTAACCTAGACCCCAATGCAGCCCCCAGTGAAGAACATGTTGGTATATATGAGACACCTAGAGAATTGTACAGTAACATCCGACTTTCAAGAACAATGATTAATGATCATTACATGCCCATGTATAAGAAAATGATGGAATTGTTAATGGAGGAACTGAAAAAGGATGAAGCCAGTAGCTCTAATGAAGTGTTGTTACAAGACTAAACGTCAAAGAAATTATGGCATCAGTTGCCATTTGGATTTTATATTTTTCTGTCGAAATCAATAGAGAATTATTGCTTATGGCCACTCTCTTTTGGATGTTACCCCTAAGATTTTAGAATTAGGGATGTCGATCCAAGAGCTAGTAAGATATATGAAAAAAATACTGCATCGCTGATTTTTTACTTATATCCTTTTTTTTTTTTTCGCCGACCCTTTACTTGTATCCTTAAAGAAGGATATGTTAAATATCATTTTTGTCCCTCTACTATAAGAAAAAGTCACTTTTTAGACCTTATACCAAAAAAATCCTCATTTTAATCCTTAAAGTTTGAAATTCAATCCTTATTTAATTTTTCCGCTAAATTTTGACTAATGTAGTAAGTTAATTAACGGAATTGTCTAATTTATTTTCTTTATATAAATGAAATGGAAAATATAAAAATAAAAAATAATGTATCATCCTATGTAGACATTACACATAACATGTTATTTATGAAAACTAAAATTTCAAAATTAACCTTATCCCTTGTTCATCGTTCAATCTTTTCCCATGTAGACATTCCAAATCAAGAAAAAGACAAATACTAGATCAACAATTTCTCATAATCAAATATCTAAACAAAAAAATAATAACAACACAACAACACAAATCTAGGTTTCACAGCCAATTTCACATAATCAAAGATCTAAACAAAAAAATGATAGCAACATAGTATCACATGAGGAACCCAGGGGCCTAAGTTTGCGAGGAACCTAGGGACTTGGGTTCGTGACGAACTCGACAATAGCAACATAGCAATACGAAAGGAACCCAGGTGCCTAGGTTTGCAAGGAACACAGGGTTGCGAACCTGACACATGGATTTGCGACAGGCAAAATACCCAAATCCACCCCCAAAGTATAGTAATAGGGACGGATCTACCCTCAAACAAAAAACGAGAACAAATCCACCCACAAAGTTTTCGACTTGGACAAATCACTCCAAATTTAACGTGTGACATAATTTGATATCAGCAATTCGTTAATTCGTTAACGGATTGCTGACGTCAGATGACGTCAAATTAACAGATTACTAATGTCAAATGACGTCATACGTTAAATTTGATGTGATTTATCCAAGTCAAAAACTTTGTGGGTGGATTTGTCCCCGTTTTTTGTTCGAGGGTGGATCCGTCCCTGCCACTACACTTTGGGGGTGGATTTGGATATTTTGCCTTCGCGACAAACCCGGCGATAGCAACACGACAATATGGGAGGGACCCAAGGTCACGAACCCGACACATGGATTCACGATGAACCCGATGCTTGGGTTCAATCTGAAGGAAGGAAAGGATGAGACAAAAGGGGTAAGATGAGGGTGGCAAATTAGTAATTAAAGTTAAATACTCCTAATCACAAAATAACCTTTAAAATATCTATAATGACAAATATATAATTAAATGATTTTTAAGGTTATATTAGATAAAAAATTTGATCATGTCATCAATTTTTATCAAATGTATTTTTCATGTAATTTAAGTAAAAATAAAATAAAATATTCCAATAATTAACCTATTACGTTAACCAAAACTTAACAAAAAAACTAAAAAGAAATTGAATTTCAAATTTTAAGGACCAAAAAGGATATTTAACCATAAGGATATTATGAATCTCTTTTTGCTTGTTTAAAAAAAAAAAAGTTCATATATCTATAAAAAGTTCTAAAATATTAGTTTCCCTGGCAGATTTATATTTTCTGAGAGGAGAAATCAAATGAGACAAGCAATAGTAGTCCCACATCGCTATCGAAGAAGGAAATGGGTTGAGAGCAGGTTATAAGTAAGGGTTGGAAGCGAGTACAATCAGCAACTCGTCCTGTCAGGGGAGTAGGATGACTCGTCTATGAACGGTAAGTGATGACGGGTCGTGCCAACACCCTTTGAACGCAATTGTTCAAGGCGAGCTGGAGCTGTCCTACTTTGGCAGCACTGGCTCGTCAATTTTTGGAAGCCGGTAAGGCTCCACTCAAGCTTAGTGAAAAAGAACATTCTAAAGGAGTGTTATGGGGGCAGCACTGGCTCGTCAATTTTTGGAAGCCGGTAAGGCTCCACTCAAACTTGGTGAAAAAGAACATTCTAAGGGAGTGTTATGGGGGATTCTAACTTTTGACTCTTCTGGCTAATTACTAACTCAGATGGAGACAAATAAAAGAAAGAATGTAGACATTTACAAAAAAGATACATTTGAGAGAGCAAAAGAAAAGAAAAATACATAGAGCTCCCTCTATTCTCTCTCTTCTCTATGTGCAATTTTGTTAGGGGAAAGAAAAACAATGAGGGAAGTTTGGAGCAGATTGAGTTGAAATGAAAATAATGGGGCTTGGTTAACTTCCCACTAATGAAAAACATGAGGAGAGGCATAATATTCACTCTCATTAAACACGGGTCTTAAATCTTCTTCGCACATAAAATCTAATGGGAAAGAAACAAGATGTCCCCTCACCGACTTTAATCTATCCATGGGATCTGTTTGTTTGACAACTCCATTTAGGTATGTTTCTATCTTCTCAGGGGCTATTCCAAAATCAATTGTACTGTGACTGAGTTTTTCCTTCAGGGACGCCATACTTTGTCTGAATGCAAATCTGCATGCAATTACAAGTGAAATAGATGTCTTTTGCATAATGGAAAGAGGAAAGCAAGGAGTCAGATGCGAATTTCTTGTACCTGGAATGTATGAGATCACTGGGTACACAAGAAAAGACATCCTGATAGATTGTGGTATTCATCTGGAAAATGAATTTGTTACCACCAGTAAGAATTCAAAACCAAATACAAAAATGAGAAATTCTTAACACAACTCTGACAAATCACATTCCTGGAAATCTATTTTTTTATAATTATAAATTATAATTTATATATATATTTATATAAGTTATTTGCTTGCAAGTATGCAGACTTTTTTTCCCCTTTGCACATAATTCCTTTAATGTTGAAAGTTATGAATGTCTGCTGAAATTGAGCAGTTGCAATACATATAAGGTCTCTGTAAAATGCATTTTCATTAGCTTCACCTTTTTCTAGCAAATTGTCCAACCAACTCAGATTATTGCAGAAAAATTTTTAAATCAAAGTGAATATGAAAGTTGATAATAATATTAGTTCTTAGGCAAAAACAAAGCATTTAAGCAGATAAGCCCTCTAACTCCACTAACGATGCAAATAATCCCTTCTCATTCATGGGTGTTCATGCTTTCAAGGTGATATTAAACGAACCAGAAGGGCTTATTTGCTTTGTTAGTGGAGTCAGAAGGCTTATTTACTTCGTTTTTACTTTAGGGGCTTAAATGCTAATTTGGGGTAAGTTTGGGGGCTTAAGAAGGGTTTTTGCCTAGTTATTACCTTTGCAGTTGCAACCCATATATCTCTATAAGTTGAATCACTTATTGGGTCAATTATCTGATTCACCTGATGCAGAAAGGCCAAAAAGAAAGGGTAATATCAGCCGAATCTAGTCTGGTTAACTAATGATACCTTGAGACTTTAACAGAAATGGATAATGGCTCACAAACCTCTCCTTGGTGGAGACCAAGGTGTTCAGACCACAATGAGAGGCGAAGACTCAAAGCAAATTTTCCAGCCTTCCATGGTTTCCCCCCCATACATGAATCAACTAATTCTTTGTCTTCAATAAGCACCCCAATCTGGAAACAATTATTTAGTGAAGTCAAAATAACTTTCTTGAATAAGCAACACAAATAATCAAATATGAAACAGGGTAGGAGAGAAACATGCAGCAAGTAAATAATTAGGTGAGGATAAGTGTTTTTCAGTCAAGCTGGATGATTGAACTAAATTTTCCTCCATCAATTCAGCCAACAAGAATTAGAGCATAATATAGAAGAATGGTTCCTTGAATAAACTAATACCTCAGAATCTCTTGAACCTAGCAGGCTCCTATCATTGATGTTAGCTGATCCAATCAAGGTTGCACAGTCATCAATAATCATGATTTTACTATGCACATATACCTGAAAAGACATGATCTTCTTATGCATCAGCATTGACTATCATCATTATCACTGAAGAAACTTTCACCATTAAGTTGATAAAGCATCATAATGCAGCATGGAAATCTAAACAACGTTGAAAATGATTGTGAAAGATGGTAACAGTAGAGTGCAAGAAAACACCTGACTGGTGGCAACAGGACCACCATCACAAAGGTTACCATATGCTCTCAGACCATAAAAAGAAATGTAATCATGAGCTTTAGGACCAAGAAGTTCAGAAAGGCTATGCAATATTGACTCTTGTCCTCTGCATATAGTTCGATACTGCCAATGCATTATAGCTCTTACTGATGCAGCCCCACTATCATCAATGCCACCCTGTTAAACTTTCAAATTAGTTTAAATATATGAATCATTATTTGAACACAAAGTTAATGAGTATTAGTCACAAATAAAAACCTGGAACCCAGGAAGCAGTGGTATGACAACAATAACCCTGAAACACTTGTTATCATTGTATGCCCGTAGAATACGGCGGTATAATGCTTCTAGCACACGATTCCGTATAACTTCATCCCCTGAAAGACCTGATATGAAAAATTGATTCTGCAAAGGTTGCCCAAGAATCAAGCAACAGTCATGAGAATAAAGTGCATAATCAAAACTTTGGGATCCTAATAACCAGATAAATGTTGCTAAATATGCTACAAAGTGAAATAATCAAAGCCTTTAAACATCTTTGTCATTATCAATATACATTAAGGGGACTGACAAATTTAAAAGGATAATCTAACCAACTACTCAAATTCCAGACTTCTATTGACTAAAAGAAACTGCCTTGATTTAATTGCTTCCCATAGATCCTAGACACACCTTTACAATCAGACATTAGAAATGAAAATGTTTCTGTACTATACGACTCTTCAATGCATGACTTTGACATGCCATCCAAAATAAAGTGCATGACTTGACATGGAGAGAAAAATGCATAAGCACACGTGGTGACTTTTCAAACCTCAGAGCCAGTGTCTGTAGGTTACAACATAAATGGGTAGAATTTTGCATAAAGCAGGCTTCTCGAAATGTTTCTCAAGACTTGGGTTTATGATAAAATATGATGATTTGTAAATTACTAATATGATCTCTAGTCATATTAGTATCTGCAGCAAATGAAAAAAAAAAAAAAAAGAATAGGAAAGAACGGGAAGTACCTCAATATAGATGAAGTGTTCTGCTTTTTCAATGAGAGAACAATAAGCACAGTGAATGCTCTCTTCAATTTGGCTGGTTCCAGCAGACCATTGACTGACACTCCTTATAATCTGTCAACAATATATGAATGAGAGGTCATCACCAATTGACACTCACTATAACCTGAAAGATTCTCAACCATAAACAATTATGGCAGAATAATAGTAAGAAAAATGATTAATACATATTAATTTTGTGCATACTATAAACTAGCCACAGAATATATACAGGACCACCCTTTCTTAAGGAAACAACAGAAACTCCTGTAGCAGAAATGAACTAACTCCTGGTGCTAAAATAGCATAAACTATGGGTGAATTTAAACTTTAATTCCATTAATCATTTTCCACTTATCTTTGCCTGAAGATAAGAACTTAACATCTTTTGTAACACTTACTAATGTCTGCTTTATTTGAAACCCCTAACGAGTATAATAGAAGACATAAAATCAGCATTATCAGTAATGTTGTAGCTTGTAGAATTGACTGAAGAACACAATAAATTTATCAATCATGCCATGTGGAATTCCATGAGGCAACTAATTAAACAAGGGAAACAACAAGGCCTGAAAAGAGATTCATAATCTAGTGAACCAAAGCTGAAAGAAATAACCCAAATAAACCCGAAACCAAATCCATATCAACATGCACTCACACACCAAAAACACTTTGCAGAACTAAGATTGAGGGCAAACATAAGAGAACACAGGAGCCACCTGTCACTGTTTACAAACACTATATTTCCCTGTTTCAACAGACTTAATTGATATGTGGAATTGGTCTTTCTATAGACCAGAAATAAGTTAAGGATACACAAGAAACTAGTGTAAATTGCCAATGTTGTAAGAAATCCCAAATTATGTTGGTTATGTTTTACCAAGAATGTTAGAATTTCAACCTACTTCATGAGTTTACAACTCACCTGACAACGACATGACGTCTGTGGACCAACTGATCCATCTTCCTCTATTAAACTGACCTGATCACCCCGCTCCTGTGTTTCCCACCACTCTAGGTTGGTAGTAAGCTGCTTCTTAAGATCTGGGGGTTTTTTACCAATATTCAAGGCATCGAGGTCATCTACAAAGCCCTTCATCGGCGTATCTGCAACCAAGGGTTCTGTTTTTGACTTTCGGAACGCAAAAGAAACACCTTTTCTCGTAGTAGTATCCAACCCAACTGACATTGGAGATCCATGGGAACTACTCAATTCCTCTGGCTCTTGAGGCAAAAGTAGTGGAATATCTTGGTAAGACGATCTAGAAGAAAAGGAATCCTGTCTTTTCATGTTCTTTGAATTATCTTCAAATGTCTTACTCTCTGATTCTGTCTCTTGATTTCTACCCAAATAATGTGGAATAACCATGTGCTGCTGAGGCATGAGTAGTGGAATTGCTTCCTCATAGGGAGCTTTATTTCTCTGAAAAAAGGACGCAAACCAGGATTAAGTTAAGGCGAAAACAGGCTACAGTAATTCCAGCAAAGCACAAACCTTTGCATAGTTCCATCGCTGAACAAAGTGCCGTGCAATATCCCGACAGGATGGTCCCCAAAGGGCACAATGGACGTCATGCCAAGGCATTCGAGGGTATTTTCCACGATCCAACTCATCTTTCATTGTATCTTCCCATGAATTTGGTTCAGATTCCCTAAGAGAGAGAGAAGAATTCAGAATGTGTGATGCATCCAACAAATGCCAGAACTGAACTGAGCATAATTAACCAAAAAAAAACCCATTTCCCTTTTGTCTCTAAGGGAAAAAAACCCAGAACACCTAGTTGGCTTGCCAGACACAATGAAGAGTATTTTGACAAATGACAATGAAATGGAATTTCTACCCACAAACTCAGATCTTCAAACTGCTAATTATTTTAAGCAGAAGCAAATCAATTGCAACTTCAGCCAATTGTTTGAAAGAGGACATCTGCTTAAACTTAGAAGCTTACCTTGGGTTATAATAGTCCTTTCCAGGCCATGTTAAAGGAGGTCTGTCACCCACTTTGTGTTCAGATGTGTCATAGCGACCAAAACATAAATCAAGTCCTCCAATAAAACAAATATTGTGATCAACAATTACAAGCTTTTCATGATGGGACCTACATGCATAGAGAAATATACATCTAAATATGAAAGAATCAATATAATAATAAAAAAGTTAAAAGCAAACCACTGTGTACTCAATTGTCCAAGTAAAACATACCACAAGTAAACACCACTAGAGAAGTGGTCGGGATAGCGCAATACCCTTACATTCTCATGAATTCTGAGAAGCTTCTTCTTGCTATATACACTGTTGATTTTTAAAGCAATAGCTACTTCTTTGTAGAGAAGGATATATATCTGCAACCATAAGCCCATCATATCAGAGTTATAATTTCTGTATCACAACAAGATGATGGAGTATGCAGTGAGCAATAGTTCGATATTCTGACAGGAAATGCAGAGACAGAAGAGAAGTGGAAAAGAACTGTCTGGCTGACATGTAAACATTTTTATGCAAGTCTTAATGATATGCTCTGGTTATTCCAATTATTTGAAAAAAAAAAGTAAAAAAGCAATAGAGATGCTTTTATTCATTCCATGAAGATTCATCTACATGGCCAACAATGAAGGATGCTTGTCCACTAATGTTACTGGCAAAAGGTAATTTAACTGTCAAGATCTTGCAAGCGCTTGAATTTATATTATGAAAAATAAATGATCGGTACCTGAACCCCTTGCCTAGCTTTGGCTTCTAACAAAGCATCAAGCCGGGAAGAAGCATGAGCATGAAAAGGACGGCGTAGATAGAGTTCCGGGCAAAGCCACCAGCCACAAATAAATATCTGCATTAAATTTCCAATCAATAATCTAACAGGTACTTGATACTAGATGGTAAAAGGATTAGCTTCCTAATGGATGCCAAGTTTTGTTCCTCTAAACTAGAGAGTAAAATAATTAGTGTGAAGTACAAAGTTCTGAGTGCTATGTGATAATGCACGGACCTCTGATTTAGCATCCTCAATTGATGAAGCAATAGCATCAAATGCTGCCATACCATCAATGAACCACTGAGCCTGACTACCATCTTCTGCCAAACCCCTAGGAGGAGCAAATGAGCCATAACGATGAGGATGACACCAACCCTCAGGAGGCCTAAGGCCCGCATCATTAATTGCAGCAACCCAATCCTTAACTTTGGCACCAGTCTTGGTTCGTATCCTTATGCTTCTGTTTCCACATGTGACCTTGCAGTTCCCAGTTACCAGTTAGAAATTGAATTTCACTGGATATATTCATCAGACATACAACTCAGACCAACCAATTCAGGAAAGATACTTAACAAACCCGCAAAACACAGTTCAAATGCTAGAAGCATCCAAAGTTCTAACTTAAAAGGAAAAAGGTGTCGTAGTTTGCTTCCAAGTTGTTTTACTCACAGAAAAAATTAACTACATACTGATCCATATATCAGCGAGAAGAATTCATTTCATAAAAAATATGCTACTTACTTTAAATGCATGGCGCAAAGGATTACGTTCCTTTACTTCTGCTGCTAATGAAACTCGGCCCTCGCCATTACCATCTGAAGCTGGTAGCACATCAAAAACAATTATATCCAAAGGTTTGGTATCAAAAGGATCTCTTAGCAAGGCCAAGAATCCAGGCTTTAGTACAGCCCACACCTGCATAAGAGATAGGAACAATAAAATTTGGGTTAATTGATAAAGTTGACTCATATTATTGAAATTGAAGACGTGATGAATCCATGTATACACATAAAGTGGTGTTAATGAAAAATAGAAAATAAGTCTCAACCTCATCTCCCCTGCCCTGCCCCAGAACCCAAAAAAAAAGGGAATACAAGTCATCAAGCATAACATCAGATGGTTCCTTGAGCAATAGCACTTCAACAAACTGATTGCAGTAATATCCTTAATAATAAATAAAGTCTGACCAGCCTAAAATCAGTAAAAACAGCCCCCGTTGATGTTCAAGGCACCTCTCTCCAAACTAAAGAGTGCACCTAGTGCCAATGGTATTTATGCCATCTTCAGCCGAAACCAACCTTCCCATTTACCTTATAAAACCCAAACCCTCATATATTCTTAACCCCCAATAATCCATCAAAAGATTCAAACCTACTGCAGATAATGTTATTATCTTTCAAAAACTCTTGAAACAAATTTCCCAATGTTGTAAATTACTTAGCTTTTACCAGAAACCTTAACCCTTCCAAACATCTCTACTTTATATAGCTTTTATCTCAATGTAGACCTTTCAAGTGAGACATTTTATTAAGGTAACACAAAGTGACTTGAAGTAATACCCATTAAATATGGTTTATCATGGCTTTTACCCAATACATAAGTCTGGAACTAAATGCCATAAAGTTAACTGTAAACCTGACTTTAAGAAATGAGATTACATTACCCGTTGCCAGTTGTCATTACAACAATCAAACCAACTGCATGCACAACATTTTTTAGAATCATCATCCTTAGCAATTTTTGGTAGATGCTTCACCATTACATAATCTTCCTTCAGCTTAGGGCCATACTCTGGCAAGAATGACAACGTTGAAACCTCCAAGAACTTGCAAACCTGCAAGACAGAAATGTAAGAAATACTAGTAAAGTAGGTACAAAAAAAAAAAAAAGAAAGATGCACAAAAACTCACTCATACAGAGTGAAATGCATGTTGTGACTAAACTGTGAACCTTAAGTTTCACATTACATATGCAATATAGGGATTTATTAACTAAGATCAACATCCTCCTCAACCAGCAATGTCAAAAAGGCAGCTAGGACTAGGGAAGTTTATCTAGTCCATCATTGTATAAAAAAAAAGGAACTTACCAGGCTGACATAATTAGAAGTTTTAACCAATGACAGTGACTTCATTGAATATTATAAAATTGGTTACAGTTTAATAACTCATCAATGGATCACCTTCACAGTTCTTTTTAAAAAATATTCCAACGAAAGACAGAATATTAACTAGCAGAATAGAAAACAGGAAAACCTGGAGTAAATTTGAGTCTCAGTTAGATAATATTAATAAGGTGAACAATTATCAAACACTGGGATGTTAATGTTAACAAGAAGTCACAAACATACCTCTCGAGAGTTGACAATATCCAAGTTTCCCAGAAAATGATTCAAATACTCTTGCATTGCAACTTTTGCTCTGTCTGACATTGAGGACTGCCTCACAAGGACTGGCCGAATGACCCCAAGAGCAGCACTAGATGGAACATCCCTGAATACAAGTTCACTTGGAAGAATAAGGACTATTTTGTATTGGCAATAAAGACTCAGTAACAACAAACAATAGCATGTATTTCATGCTTGGCTTCAGTTTTGTGAATTCAGTTAGCACCTGTTTCTAACACTTTCTTCATGATGTAAAGGAACAGGATCATCATCTGGTTCATCTTCATCATGCACAACTGGTGTGTTATCCCCTATTCCTAGATTTTGAAGCCATTCTTTAACCTTTGATATGATAATGTTATGTTACAATCAAAACCATATCAAAACCCTAAATCTTCCCAAACAAGCAACTACAGTTAACAGAGAAAAAGAAATCAAACTGCAATAAGTATAAACAAGAATAAAGAAAAGTATAATCTTATATGCAAACCTGTTCTTGCTTCTCATGAATTTCTTCAAATAACAAGCGTTTCTTCAAGGCAAAGTGTAGATAAAAAACATGAGAAGCTTTCTTCACTAACCGCCATTTGAACTGGTGAATTAACACATGAAATTAGTTGGCCAAACATAAAGGTTGGCTATGATCATGTAAGTAAGAAATAGAAGATGCAGTTAAAATAAGAGGACATAGGCCTGTGATTTCAAGAAAATCAAGACAAAAACATCTTCAGCTCATAGCAGGATGATTTCCATACCGAGAAGCCTAAGCAATTAACTAATTTTAGAGAGTGATTTCACCATGAGAAAACTAAATAGCAGACGGTAAGACAAAGTGAACAGGTAAATCACATTCTATATATATATATATATATATATATATAAATATATATATTTAAAATAGATAAAAAAATAAAAAAAAAATCCCTGGTTTTCCCACTGCATCCAATCCAAATGATCCAATGAGGATAACACTCTTCCTAAATAATCAATTCTCAGTCATGAACTGCAGCTTTCTAAAGAAAAAAACCGGTAATAATGTTAATAAGTGCAAACTGAACGTTTTAACAGCTTTAAGAGCAAATTCAAAATGTATCACAGACATACAACTAAAGCCTCTATCTCTAGCTCACATTTCGTTCAATGAGGAAGATCAAGCTATTTATGCATATGATAAACCAATATTCAAATTTCAAAATTACAAGCGATGAATCAAGCAGGAGAAAAGATCTAACACGTGAAGAGAACGTAATTTAGAGAGATTGACGAAGAAGGATAAGAAACAAACCTGCTTGTACCGAAACTGGATTGTGTAGGTCAATAGAATGGGGCTGATATCGGCAGCATCAGGCCTGGAGACGGAGACGATCGTAGCCTTGGGCAACTCGTCGAAAATACGAGAGGTCTCGGGAGCGGGAGCAGTGGAGAAGGAGAAGAAGGAAGACATCTTCGTAGGCGATGGTTCCTGTATCGAGTGGTAGCGGTGGCCGGTGCCGGACATCAATTGCTCGGACGCCATCGGTTTTGATCCAACAATGAATACGCAGAATTCCAACAGAGGAAGAATTCAAAAACTGTCTAGAATTCTGAATGGTGTTCGGATCCAGAGAGGGAGAGAGGAAAGAAATGGAGATTGGAGAAACGGTATGGAATTCGGGTTTTTATTTGGAGTGCGAGAAATCTGAATCTGAGAAAAGTTTTGTTTGGCGATTACTTCGTTGCGGGTTGGTTCTGGAAGATTAGTGAGATACGTATGTTAATTAGAAAATTAGACTGAATGCTTAAGGACTAACTGGGGCTTAGCTTTTACCAAATGTCAAAAAAATTGCTTAATTTGTTTTCTCTCGCTTGTTTTTGGGAAAAACCCCCCTTTTTTTATGTTTTTGTTTTTTTCTCGAGAAGATTAAAAGGAGTTTATTTTTCTTAAATAAGATTTGGAATTCGAACAAAAGAAAAATGTGTTGGGTATTGAGATTCAATATGGCTACATTATACCGGATTCCAAAAAAAATTAGGAGAACAATGTCGCATTGTTACCTGAAAGTCACTTCCTTCGTTGGCTCATTCAGAGAATATGAGTTGAAAATAAAGTGGTATAGGAAATGAAAATGGTAAGAGTCCACTTCCATAAACTTAATAGGATGATTAGGTACAATTGACTTGAGAGGTACGGCTGTAATAAGAGATAGATTTTTTAAATTAATTAAATTATAATATTTTTATAATTTAATCAATTAAAAAACCCAACCGTTTTTATTTAAACCAAATTATATTATAAAAATTAAAACATATATCATCACGTAATTCTGAACTCTTTTCTTTCACTTCAAAATTTACTCATCATAATTCTGTATCATGATTATAACTTTTAATTTTTAATTAAATTTTTATAGACTTTTATTAATTTAAATT
>BPVZ01000001.1:167376-184572 GCA_020521535.1 Rubroshorea leprosula | reverse complement strand
GAAGATTTTTAGAAGATTTTTAGTGTCATTAAGTCTAAAACAAAATGATATTTAGGTTAGAAAATTTTCCGAAGCTTGTGAAAAGTTCAGCAGAAATCAAGATTCAATGAGGGACATCCTAACTAGTTTCAGTATGGGAGATTCACCTTCGCTTCAGGATTTCAAGATCAAATCATTGGTTAAAAAAAGAGATACATGTTATCGTATAACTCATGATTTTAAGATCAAATCATTAGTCAAACGAAAGGTATCCTTTGTTTTATGGCTCATGAGGCGTCTATGATGAAAAATATAAAAGAACCTACAAAGCAACATGAAGGAACGATCTTGTTTGCAACTTTGCATTGACTCATAATTCTGAGAACATATTGGAGCTCAAAAGTCCAAAAAATAAACGAAGAAGTACCGAGTAATCAACCACAAATTACTGCTCAGGAAACACATCAGGGGAACCATACAAACTGAAATTGGATCGCAGAAACACCAAAACATTTCAAAGTATCGAACAAGAATCATATCAGGTTACAATCAAGAGAAGTAACATTTAACACATCATACATGAAAAACCCTTTGCAATGCTATGCCACATATCAATGAAAAACCCTATATTTGATCAGAGAGTTAATATTCCCCATATTCTCTTGATAGTAAAAGGGGAAAAGGTATTAATTTAAATGAGAAGCTAATGAAAATGAGAAAAAAAAATCTCAGAACCTTCTAGTCTGCCATTTTATTCAAGCGGTGAATGGTAGTTCTTGCTATCCTGTTACCAGGGTCAATCTTGAGGACAGATCTCAGGTCTTCCGCACCAAGTTTATACTTTTCCATGCTTTCATATAAGAGTGCTCGCTGTACAAGGACAGACACATTTGCATCATCATGTTCTAGGACCTGCATAGCAAGATGCACGTCAACACTCTGCTAGAAGCCAATTAAGGGGATAAAAAAATTGGATAGTACTTGATGTTCTCCAACACACAAGTAACAAACTAAGACTCATAACCCTTGATGGGTCAAACATATAGGACCTTGTGGTGTAAACCTACACTAATTAGTGGGAACCACATCAAGTTACAACATTCAGCAGGATACAGATAAGCTATGGTCAAATACTCACACTGGATAAAGATATTAATGAAAATATAGCTAATAGTAAACACTATTCAGTTTCAAAACAATAGCAATATAAGCTCAGGAAATTGCAGAAGTTGGCACCACATAGAATGTTGCCATATCAGCATATACAGGTTCAAGAATTGACCGAGCTGAATTTTCATTTATAAAGCACCTGTGAATACTTACTGTAAATATTCATGTTAACAAAGAATTATGAGAAATGATTGAGCAAGTGAGTAATATATATACCTTTGAACAGTCAGCCACAGCCTTCTTATACTCTCCAACCTCCTTATAACAAGAAGCCCTGCAAGACAAAACTTCCATGGTTCCAGCCTTATCACCTGTCTTCTCAAGAAGAATCACAGCCCACGAGAGCCACTTAATGGCATCTGCATATTGGCCTTGCTTTTGGTTATCAATACCCTTGCTTTTTGCAGCAGAAGCAGAGACACCAGCTGGGGGAGGAGGAAGCCCTTCAAGGTCGGTTGTTGAACCACCTTCATCAATTCCTCCTGCTCCTCCAAAATCAGGTTCCAATCCCCAATCATCAACTCCAGAAAACTGCTGCCCTCCACCCCCACCAGATGCTGGTGTGGCACCTCCAGCTGATGCTGAGGATGATGAAAAGAACATGTCAAGAGGATCACCACCCGAGCTATTGATAGATGTCTGATTATGGGATCCAACATTCTTAGTTGGCATCCCAAAGTCACCCATATTGAAATCAGAACTTGTGTTTGATCCCAGAAAATCATTACCGTTCGAACTAAAACCACTGGATTGAAATGTGGTTGTGCTTGGTTTTGAAGCACTCTGGAAATTCCCAAATGAATCAGCAGCAACTTTATTACCTTTGTTCCCTGAGTTAAGACCCGAGGAGGACTGCTTTGATGAAAAATCAACCAATGAACCAAATGGATCCTTACTTGAATTAATCCCACTTCCAATCCCACCTCCAGCCATACTCTTCATGGAAGGACCCCCAAGATTCGAACTCTTAGCACTACTAACATTGACATTGACACTAACATTACTACCAACACTATTGGATCCACCAGAATACCCCCAACTTCCACCAGTTTTCAACGGATCAGTAGTTTTTGGCAATGAATCAGCTAAATTACCCATTGAATACGGGCTCTTACTTGATGAATCCGTTTTGGGAGTTGCATTTTTCAAAGGAACATTACTCTTCATACTACCTTTACCCTGCCCCATAGCAGAACCAACTAAATCCCCAAACAAGTTCGGGTCTTTGTTAGCAATCCCAACGGTAGACCCACCCCCACCTCCAGAGTTCCAACTCTTACCAAAGATATCACCCACCATGGAAGAAGGCCCAGTTAACCCAGAACGATTCGTCTGCGCCGGAGTTGGTTCGTGGGTCCACGTAGGCTTGTTGGGTTGCCAAGAAGGCTTGGGTTGTGCAGTCGATGATGAATAAGTAGAAAACGAAGATGTAGTCTGATTCTTCTGATCGTTAAGGGATTTGGGTCGGCTCGATCCCATCCCGAAATCGAATTGGAAGTTATTCATGCTTCTAATTTTCCAATTGGTTGGAGATAATAAAGAAAGACAGTAGAAATTTATGGATCCGAGTAGAGATATTTAGATCTGATTCGATAAAGAAAGTACCTTGAAAATTGAGGTCGACGGTCGTGCCGTGGCCTCGGTGGCGCCGGAGAATTTCCAGGGGACACAGAGTAACAGAGAGACTTCTGGAAGAAAGAGATTGAGTTCCGACAGCAGGCTTCGGATCCTGACTTATATCTATTTTTGGTGTTTAGGTGTGTGGAAGCCTACTAGAAGGATTAAAATTAGAGTCCCCCATGCCATATTGCCGAACATCAATTATTTTTTTATCTTTTATGTTTTTGATTTTAGGTGAAATAAATAATCCTCAAACTCATCATGTGTTTTTTTTTTTTTTTTTTAATATTATTAAAATATTTAAGTTGTTGATAATTTTTTTATATTAAATGAATTATATAATGAAAATGACATTAATCAGATCTTACCCATTAATCAGATCTTCCACTAAAAACAAAGTACTTAGGTCCTTGGTGCAAATAAATAATCCTCAAACTCATCATGTGTTTTTTTTTTTTTTTTTTAATATTATTAAAATATTTAAGTTGTTGATAATTTTTTTATATTAAATGAATTATATAATGAAAATGACATTAATCAGATCTTACCCATTAATCAGATCTTCCACTAAAAACAAAGTACTTAGGTCCTTGGTGCAAAGTATCAATGGTTAATTTAAAAGGTCCACACTCATTATTAGCAAAATCCTTGTTATGATAAATGTCTTACAAATTGGTAAGTCGGAATTCTAATACACTTTTTTTTTACTTAAAAAGTTCAGGAAAATTCATTTTTATAAAGCATTTTTTGGACAAAAAAAAAGAGGTTAATTCACACATATGTTTTCCTCTACCAATGAAACATTTTGTTTAATTTTATTGAAAAATTGTGTATGTGTTTATTATTTTTTTCAAATTAATAATTGTAACTTTAAAAATTAAATTAAAAAAAATTAAATATCAAGCTTGTTTATTATGAGTGCCGATAACCATATTCATTTGGAATTTTAAATTAAATGAGATTTACAAATAGGATAGATAATATTAAAAAATGTGGTTTTTATAAATTCTTTCTTAATTGAATTTATACAATTTCAAAACACTTTGATTAAGAGTGAAAATCAGTAGTTTACATTTCAAACATACAAATATCCAAGGGCACTAGCTTCCTCAAGCACCAAAAAGAATATAACGAAAAAGGTTATAAAAAAAAGTCCCAAAATGTAGCCTCCCCTATCTCTAACTCAAATTCTATGCACCAAATGGACATCATATTGGGTAGAATGACCTTATGAGTGTCATAAAAACCTTTTAAGCTCCAAGTTAAGAAGATATCGGAAGAATTGACATAGAAATATCCTGCGAAGCAAGTTCTTTCTCTAAGCAACCACATGGAACTAAATACTGAAAAGGGAGTGAAACAAAAACATCACACATCGCCAAATGTGTGTATGCATACCATAGTATGAGATCCAGCTGGCATTAAAGGAGTAAATGCATGTGATGATTCACTTGAGGAAAAAAGCCAACCATGACATTTCTCCCTCTTTTCAGCCCTATCATTTTCCATTCAAATACACCTGCTGATCATTTCAAACAGCTTTAGAAAATAATAACACTACCTACACATACCCAGTGCCCTATGACACTAGTTCTACCACAATGTTCCAAGCGGTTATAAGTGATGAAAGAAAGAAAGAAAAGTGGTTTAAAGCCAACACAGGCAACATGATAAAACACAGAGTGCATTAATGCAATACTCAGTTGTCTGCAACACATAATAATAAATATTCACATTTCAGATCTTCAAAAGGGTGCTAGATAATGTGCATTTGAAAAACAAAGATCAAGGAAACAACCACAATGCTTAATTCCATTCCCAAAGTGTTAAAATTTCGGGATTATAATTCCAACAGCTACCCTGACCCTGAACTTCCTTGACATTGGAAACACCTCCAATGTCACCTCATGCATAGCCTATGAACGCCTGCGAGGTCTGGTCCTCTGTGGTTGACAAGGAGCTGTATACTGTGGTCTATGGATGACTTTTCCATCAATATATAGATCCCCTAATCATCAATTCACAAAGAAATACAACAAAATGTCACAATACCTGAAAAAATTCATTAGAATAAATGGAAAATTTCTCTACAAAATTAATTTTAGATAATACTCACCACCGTAATCTTTGTTAGGTACATCCATATAAGAATCAGGCAAAACCCAAAGAACACCAGGTAACTCTGCATCACAAAACATTTCAAGATCTACATGTCAAATTTACTACAAAAAGAAAAGAAAATAGAAGAAAGAATCATCCTCTCTTTATTCAGATTTCGCAGAAAAACTATATACACTTGAGAAAAAATTCAAGAAAAATTTCAGCATTTTGAAATTCTAAACACTAAAACACCTTGTAGGCATTATATATGTTACCATGGCCTCATCAAACACCATAAACAGAACTTAATTTTATACCTAAAATCTCAAATCCTAAACCCTCAAACATCCATATGAAACAAACACAAGATAATTTCAGTAGATACACAAAATCAAGATACATAAAAGCCTCAAGAAGCCAAACCTTTGGAGTTTGGACTTCAATTTTTTATTTTTATTTGCTTTTATTATATCTACATCTTCGAGTTCCATTAAACACCATGTTGTCAATCAAATGCTCTCAATTAGAAGCACCAAAAGAAAATAAATCCAATGAAATTCCGTGAAACATTAATAATTCAGAACACAAAATCTATTGCAAAAGAAAAGTGAACCCATTAAACCCTAAACCCTAAACCCTGAAATCCAAAATTGAATAAAAATAAATACCTTTAACTTTGTAAGCCAGCTCCTCAGAGATCAATGCGCCAAACCCTTTATACCTCGTCGTACAAACTGAGTATATCTTCTTCCTGGCTTCCTCCTCGCTACAATTATTAACCCATCAAAAATCAAAAGGGAAAAACTCGAAAAGAAAGCAAATTGAATAATGAAACAGTGATTTCATTTCAGACTTTTCAGTACCTCCCCACAACAGAAGCAAGGGTCTTAACATAAGCATCAATCATGTCGGTTTCAGACTTATTTTCGTCGGCTGGAAACTCCATGACGATAAGCCAGTGCTCATAATCGCAGCCATCCAGAAGGATCGTTTCTTTCGGTGGCCGGTTGCTCCAGTTCGGCGATGGGTCGTTGAGGGGCGAGTAGCCAGGCCCGGACGTCGTCTTTGGACGGGTCAGGATCTTCACTGGGTCGGGTAAATGGGTTACTGAATGGTTGTCGAGGAGAGCGAGGGCAAAGCGGGGACGAGAAGAGAGGGAAGATGAAGATGGGGAAGAAGAAAGGACACGGGTTGCAAGGGATGCAAGTGTGCGCCGCGCAAAGTACGCCATTTTCGACGTCGCCTTCTCTGTGCCAAGGTTGCTAGCTTGAGGAGACGAGTTTAAGAGGAAAAAAGACAACGCAATTTATAGGCACTAATTCCTTTTTTTCCTTTTAATCATAATTTTTTTGCTGTGTTTGCTTAGCGAAAAGTTTACCCTCATTTCATGGAAGTTGAAGGTTATTTTAATATTTGTATAATTTAAAAAATAAATTTTTTTATTAAAAAATATAGTGCAAATTAAATTGTATCAAATTATATTATATTAATTAATAAATAAAGATAAAGTCTTAATATGAGGAGTGTATTTTTAGCTTAATAATTTATATTTTATAATTTAATAATTTAATTTTTAATTACTCGAGATCTTAAAATTACTATAAGGTTGTTTAGATAAAAAAAAATAATTCCCAAATAAAATTTTTCATTGGATCAAATGCTTAAATAACATGTTAACTTGTACTCCGAAACAAGCCATTAGATGTAGGGGCTCCCTTTTGTTATGAATTTTTTCATTATACAGCTACTAATATTTTATAGTTCATATAACAATATATTATATTTTTTTATAGTTCAATATGGAGTGAAGTTATTGCTATATCTTTAATAATTAGTATCATATGTATTTAGCTTAACAATATTCTTGTATTATTATTATTTTTTATTTCTTAAATTAATTAAAGGTATAACAATTGATTAAAATAAAAAAAATAATATTAATAATTAAATATGTGATAATAACACTACTTTTTATATACATTGAAATTAACAATTAAAACAAAGTATACCGTACAAAAGCACTTGCGGTCTTACTCGGGATGGTAGTGCACCAATGCCCTTGGTTCCTTTATCAAGAGTTCAAGCTGCCAATGCAGCAATATTATAATTATTTTTCTTTCCCTCAATTTTTCACTGATAAAAAAAAAAAAGAAAAAAAAAGTATACCGTACGAAAATCTTGATAAATTATAAGTGAAGCCTTCTCTCTTCACGAAGCAAGATTAGGAATTGATTTTACTAAATATGAAAGAACTAATTACCAAACACTTCTAGGAATGGTTTAGTTGAATGGAGATGAAGTGCTATGTGCTTTTACAATAAATTTCTTCCAATAACTGAGAGTTAAGAGATCGGAAAAAAGAGAGAAGGGCATAGGCAACCCAGTGGAGGTGTCACTACAATTTCCCACTTTTATTTCATGTTAGAAAAAAATTAGTAAAAAAATAATTAAAAAAAAAAAAAAACAGTCATTACACTTTCCCTATTACTAGAAAAAAGTCCCCAGTATTAGTAATTATTTCAAGAGTGTTTTAGAATTTAGATACTAAAACCATTGCCTTTTTTTTTAAAAAAAAAAAGATACTAAAAGATAGTAAATTGTTGCACTGAAACTTGTACAGAATAAAATCCCCAAATCTCTTCACTCTTATTAAAAGGAGGAATACATGACGAAAAATAGTAGGAGTTAATCTTCAATACCTTATTATCTTGCCCTAAGAAAGAAAATTATAAGTTAGGTGACCTATCCACTCCTACACTAACTTCACCTAAAACTTGGAGTTCGATATTTTTAAGCCTTTAACATTACCCCTCGTGCTTAGGTGGCCTAGTGCTAATCTCCCCAGTTCGGGTCCTGTATAGTTCAGTTTAATGTCCACAAGATGAATGTTCTGGCATGGTACCCCGGAGCTGCACAGTAATGACACTGCAGACTTGGTGTTGTATGTGCCCGTAATGTTCTTTATCAGAATGTCGGTTAACTTCACCATGGAAGGCTGTTCATGTACAATGATAAAATTCATCAATTTTACATTTATTTTGGGTCCAGAATTCAATGCATTCTTGATTTATTACCTTGGATTTGTTGCAGGAGCTTGAAGGGCAGTAATCTTGGTCTATGATTATCGGGTTTGAGACATTGATCATGGAAATGTCCTGGAATGTAATATTGGAGGCCCTGCCTGGTGGAGATCCAGGCCAAGTTTTCACCCTGACACCATTCTGGGTGCCATTGATTGTGCAGTTCTCGATTTTGATCCCAATGACATCCTTCTCATTTTTATATTTTCCTAGGCTGCCAATGCTGCCATTATTATGAGAGGTAAGTAATTCTGTGAACAATACTGAAACTGTTCAATCTAAGAGCTTAAACTGATAGTTAAGGTACCTGATGCCGTGGCCTGGGCCACATTGGATACCAGAAACAGAAATGTTGATGCTGCCAGGTCCAATGGAGACACAATCATCTCCTACGCCAATTGTTGAAGACGCAATGGTTATGTTAGAGGATTCACCGATATGGACTCCATCTGTGTTAGGGCTATCAGGAGGAGCAGAAATGTTTACATTGTAGACATCAATGTTGTCGCTGACATAAATATTTAAATGGAAGCCCTTGCTGTTTGCTAGGGTGATGTTACTGATGGTAGCATGTGAAACTTCGAAGAAATATAGTGACTGCAGAATCAAGGGATGCATAGGTCAATTATCTCAAACAGGAACAAATTATTGAGTTTGGACTGGCTTGGAACTTACTGCAACTAATCTGTTACAATTCATTGATTTCTCGCAGCTGGATCGTTTCCAGGCTTCTACTTCTCCCTTTCCGTCTATCCTGGCTTTCCCAGTTCCTGATCCAGTGAGATTGAATCCATACAGGTTTCTAAATGCTATCCAGGCAGAAGAGGGAAAGGCATCAAGGGATCCTGGAGCCAACAGAGTCCCTCTTATCTCAATGTTTGGTGACAAGTTGTTCAAGCAAGGGCCGTCAAACGAGATTGGTCCAAGGAGAAATATCCCCTCAGGTATTAAGAAAGTAGCATTTCCAGCATAATTGCAGGCAGCTTTCCATGCTGCTAAAAAAGCCTAAGCCAAAAAGAAATTGAAGTAAGTCAGAGAACCTTGCTTCAGATGCAAGTAATGTTCAAAGAATGCAAAAAATATACCGAGCTACTCTCTTTCTCTCCATCAGCCACTGCACCATACTCAGTAACATCAAAAACTCTGCCCCTTGATTCCTCATTGGGAGAATTGGCTGGTGGAATGGGAGGCAGTGCAGGTGAACCAGCTTCAGGTTCTGTAGCCTGGCATGGTTTAGGTAATCTAGCAGGTGGAATATTAGGCAGTGCAGGTGAATCAGCTTTGGGGTCTGGAGCCACGTTTGGTGAACCAAAGAGTTGGCGTGTAGGAATTTCTGCTATCACAATACTCAGGTGAAACAATGCTATATAAACTACTATATTTCCCATGCTGAACGCCATTGCTCCTGGATCAGCTGCCTTTGCTAAACTAGAAACTATATGTCTTCTTAACTATCTGGCGCAGTTAGTGACTTTGAAGCAGTTACCTACGGTATTTATTAGCTGAAAAATGTTTAGCTACATCTTTGGTGCAGTTTCTTTCAAAGTGTAACTTTTTAAAGGAAACTTCAGTTTATCTACTTAACTCTTAGAAATAAATCCCTTCATTAAATCTAGTCTTCACAATTTAACCATCTTATGAACGCTATTATTCCCATTTATTAAGGGAAAAAAAAAAAGAGAAGTAGAAGAAGAAGAATTCATGGATTGGTTTTAGTGTTTTGGTCTACCATCTTCAGTTTTATTACTTTGGAAAAAAAAAATTTTTTTCATTAAATCTGGTCCCAGGACCTTAATTCAGCCATTAAAAAAGGTAAAAAAGGGGGAAAGAGGTATATTCTTCAATCTCATATTCTCCCCTTTCTGTTTTTGATTAGAAGTATGGATAGGAAATATTTTGGAATTTTAGTAGATAGCTTTGAAGAAGGCATCTGGGACATGAGCTAACTACTCATCGACACAGACACATCTTGTGCCTCATACTGATTTGCAGTACTTGGTAAAACTAGGAGTTGCTTCCTTCAAGGAAATATTAGGGAAATACTGATCTATGCTCGGATTGATTTTACAGTTTTCTAGAACCAGAAATGGTATTGGAATTTAGAAATGCAAAAGAAATTTTTATTTAGACTGGGATCATGATGAAAAATGAAGTGATTCTTATTAATCTGTATATGATCTGCACATGCCTTACGAAGGCCAAAGAAAGGTAATGTAAATGCTGTGTATTAAGTTGGGGATAATTTCATAATTCTATATATGAAAAAATGCTACAAAAAAAAAAAAAAAAAGGAAAACCTTTACCCCATTGTAACCAGTAGTTTCACTTTAAAGTTTAAACTTCAATATATACGCCAACAGTTTACAGTATTAGGTGATGTTTCTTGGAAGTTGGTTGTGAATTAGGCCCAGAAAATATCCTCTACTTCTAATGATATAATGGTATATGTTAAGTATGATGCTTGGGAAAGAAATTAGTTTTGAAGTGTTCTTTGGCTTTGAAGCACTAAGTGCAAGGAGGAGGGTTTTGGATACCAATATATTCCACCTTGGCATTAGTACAAGTAGAGCTATAAGGCAAATTGTTTGGCTCCCCAGTGTAGGCCAGATTGATATTCTTCATGTGAATCCCTTGGCAAGGAGTCGACTCGCTGCACAACAGATTCACTGCAACCTTTGAAGTTGTGGTTCCCCTGATGTTTACGAAATGCACGTCGCTGATGGCTACTTTTGATGGCTGCACAAGAAAGGAAAATGTTGATAAGCTATAAGTTCAGGAGAGAACTGTGAAGGCAGCTTATGGGAATGGCATTAAAAAAATAAAGAAAAATAAAAAAGACAAACAAACAAACCTCCTTGCTGCTTTGTTTTCCATACTCTTGATTTATGATGATTGGATTCCTAACCCCATACATGACTATATCCTGGAAAATCATTCCTGAAGCTTTACTTGGAGTCGAAGCTTTGTACGTTTTGATTCTAACTCCATTGTCCGTGCCTATTAATGTGCTGTTCTTCACTATGATCCCACTCACATCTAACTCATCTTCATAATGGCCAAGGCTTCCAATACTGTCACAGACATAGACCAGAAGAAGACCATAAGAACTTTTGTGAAATGTGAAAAAAGACAGTGAACTTTTGGATAGGAAAATGTACCTGTAACCATGTCCTGGTCCACATGTTACTTTCTTGATGCTAATGTTTTGGCTTCCTTGAATCATAGAGACACAATCATCACCCGTGGCAATATTACTTCTAGAGATTTTTACAACACTGGATTTGCTCATATGAATGCCATCAGTGTTGGGGCTATCTGCAGGGGCAATTATATGAACATTGAATATACGGAAATTCTGGCTGTTGCTGATGAATATATGGAATCCTTTGGCATCAATGGATCTTATGCCCCGTATAATTGCATTTGATACCTTGTTGAACATTATATTCTGCATCACATGGAGAAAAAACCAATACAATTTATCACAACTACTTCTGTGTCTGAACCATGATAATGTAAATATGACAGAGAGGCCTTACAGCAGGCATACGGATGCAATTGTCATTCTTGGTACAGTCATTGTATTTCCATGACTCAGCACCTTGGCCATCAAAGGTGCCTGAACCGGTAATGATAAGACCATCAATATTTTGTATGGTAATCCACTCGGTAGCATCAGCTCCTCCAGTGTATTCGGAGATATCAGGGTCTGCTTTGACAATTCCTGCAACTTTAATGATTAAGGGAGATGGATTGAAACATGGCCCCTGAAATATAACTGGTCCTATTAAGAAGTTCCCTTGGGGGATGACCATCATGGCACTCCCTCGGAAATTGCAAGCAGCCTTGAATGTCCTGATGAAATTCTGCATGAAAAAAGATACAGAAATTTAAGCACTCCAATCCATCATTTTCAGCAAATGCAGTCTGTTTCAACAAGGAAAACTACATACCATCGCAGCATTTGTCTTTCCATCAGCCTTGGCCCCAAAGTCTAACACATTAAAAACTTTCACATTAGGATCAACTTTCCCCTTAGCTATGCCTCTAGCTTTGGCCAGAGCATCATCAGCGTTATACGGGTCCTTGGCCACATTTATGACCTTGGCCTCACAGCCTGCCAAAGCTATGCACAAGAGAAGAATGGCAATAACTTGAGTTATTCCTGTGAAAGCCATTGCCATCCTTCAACCCTGTCAAGCTTGAAATGAAATTTTTTTATCCTTAAATACAAATTTTTAGAAATAATAATAATAATGATAATGATAATAAGCCCCAACTAGAGGCTTGACAAGGCTCCCTTTTGGTGCCTCCTCCTATAAATCTTCCATTTTTTGGCAAAAACGTTTGTGCTGCTAACCAACATTGGGTTGACTAATTCTTTGGAAAATGTTGGTTTTTGGGCCATTTCCTAAATATAGTCATTCTTCTTTATACCCTTTCGTTACTTCTCCTTAAAATAGGAGTTGTGTTTTAGTCCCTTCAAAACAACAGCCTGTTTTTCCCATGAACGTAGTATTTGAACCAGCAAACCCACAATGACATTAACTATACTTAGTATAACAATTCTGCACTTTTTGGAAAAATCAAAACCGGGCAAAATTCTATTTCATTAACAAGAAAGTTATTTGAAAATCTCCTCCTCCAATGTTATAATACAAATTTGAGTTTTGCTTGAGCAAGAAGGCAGTTTCATTTTGGCCATAAAAAGAATCTATGTACAAGGAGGTGGACTTTGGAAGCCAACATATGCAACTCTGGCATTGATGCAACTAGAGCTGAAGGGCACATTGTTGTCCAGAAGACCAGTATACTTCAAATTGACATTGTTGAAGTGCAGACCTAGGCAAGGAACCGTCTGGCTGCAGAGGAGATTGACTGCAACTTTGGTAGTAGTGGTTCCATAAATGTTCGTGTAATGAACATCACTGATTCTTACATGTGATGGCTGTTGAAAACAAACAAGCATAGGTGAATTTAGTTTTTCTTAGGACTAATATTAGTCTAAGCCGATATGGGGAAGAAAATGGAAAATGAACCTTGTTGCTGTCACTATTCGCGTATTCTTGATCAATGATGATAGGGTTCTTGACTCCCTTCATTATGATGTCCTGGAAATATATGCCTGAAGCTTTACTAGGAGGTGAATCTTTATATGTTTTGATTCTGAGGCCATTGTCTGTGTTTGATAACGTGCAGTTTGTCACTACAATCCGAGTCACATCAAATTCATCATCGTAGTGTCCGAGACTTCCAATACTGTGAAAGTAACAAGTAAATGAAAAATTTTAAAGACTAATCTCTCCAGGCTTCTGATACTGTCTAAATGTTTAGAGTAAAGTACCTAAAACCATGTCCCGGGCCACATGTTACATTTTTTATGGTGATGTTGGTGCATCCATGGATCATAGACACGCAATCATCCCCAGTAGCAATACTACTTCTGGATATTTTCACCATATCAGATTTGCTTATATGAATGCCATCCGTGTTTGGACTCCTTGCTGGAGCAAGGAGATGAACATTGACAACCCTAATGTTCTGACCATAGCTAATGAAAATGTGAAATCCTTTGGGGTTAACAGATTTTATTCCTCGAATAATTGCATTTGACACCTTGATGAACTTTATATTCTGCATTATTTAGAGAGATCAGTAGAAAAGATGAAAGCAAGGAACAAATACTTGTGTTTTAGTAAATTTTGGAAACTTACAGCTGCCATCCGGACACAATTGGGATTAGTCTTACAGTCATTGTACTTCCAGGCATATTTGCCTTGTCCATCAAAAGTGCCTGGTCCAGTAATGATCAATCCATCAATGTTTTGAAAGGTGAACCAGTCTGATTCATCAGCTCCTCCGGCAAAGCAAGAAACATCAGGCTGTGCCTTGATGATTCCGGTCACTTTAACTCTTAAGGGAGCAGGGTTGATGCAGGGTCCGGAGAATGTGACAGGTCCAGTCAAAAAGTTCCCTTGAGGGATAACAAGCACAGCATTCCCATTGTAGTCACATGCAGCTCTAAAAGCCTCAATGAAGCTCTGCAGAAGTAAAAAATCATTACATCAATGGAGAATTCAGAGAGTAAAACAGAAAAATATAACTTGATGTAGGATAATACAATACCCTTGAGCTATCTGTATTTCTATCAGCCCTAGCACCGAAATCTAGCACATTGAACAGCTTCACATTAGCTTTTTCATTGAATGGGTCCCTCCCTTCACAGCGTGAAAAGGCTAAGCAGAAGAGAATGGCAGCATTAATGCAAGCTGTTGTTGTCATTTTCATTGTTATCCTTGAAGCTAAAGTATGGATTTTCATTGATGTGCATTTCTTTGGATATGTGGGTGACTAATGTTGGTTTTTAGTTTGGAGTTTGGTTGGTTTTCTTTAGTTCCCAAGAAATGGGAGCTGTTGTTCTTGACCCTTGAAAGTAGTTCTGTTTCTACTTCATCAGCTTCTCCATTTTGTTAGGATGTCCCAAAGGAAACATCTTACCTAACTTCTAAGACAGGTTTCTTTGTCTGTCTGATTTCCAAGTTAAAGATAAAGTTCACACCTTTATCTTTTTAGTTAAAAAAAGTTCACACCTTTAGCCCCTTCTTAACACTACATTTGTTTCAGTTTCAGTTATTGCCTATTAGTCTCTAATTAGAAGAATTATAACTAATTACTATCAACTATTAAATACGAGCTATCAACTACATTTAAACAGCTAATTCTAACAGGACATAAAATTGCCTTCCCCTGTCATTGCATAGGCTACACCTTTTCTTTTCTTTTTTTTTTTTTTATCAGCTTGTATAGGCTACACTTACAGCCTCGAGTGATGATGGAATATATTAAAACTTCTCAGAGATTAGGGTCCAGATAAAGAGAGATGAAGTTATGGACATTTTATCTTATAAAGGAAACTCTTGTATTTAAAAACCAAGAATTAACAGTACCCAAATCAAGTCCAAAGTCTTATTATGTGTACATGTCATAAACACAAGAATATTCCCTCACTCTCGAGAAAACTTGCTCATGAATAATCTACTCTCCCTGCAACAACAAACACAATTAACCACGATTAGTAGAATAATTAGAGTAATAATGTAATCAGATCAAGGGGATTAAATACAAGTACTTACAATGTTTTCTCGACTGGATGTAAAAGCAGGTCTTCTTGGAGGTAATTGTTGGTGTGGTGTTCGCTGCAAAACCCAATTATGTTATTGTTTTATTTAAATTTAATATGTGAACACACAGATACACATGTATAAAAAAGCAAGAAAATCATGAAAATTCTACCTGAAGCTTTGGTCTCAATGTCTCTATTGCCACTGTTGATTTCGGATTCACTCCAGCTCCTTGCTAATATTGGAAAATCAAATAATAATAATAACAATGTTGTTAATTTCCAATTTTTCTTTGAAAAAATAGTTTTTTTTTTTTTTTTTTTTGGATATGTAAATACCTTGCATAATGCCCAATCAGCTGAATCAAAGAAAGCACGCTCAGGATCCTATAAAATAGACAAAATTTCCTCAACAATAACACAATGATATATAGGTTATGATCCACTTACATATAACTTTTATACATTAGATTTATATAAAATCTTAATTATTTATTTTTTTACTTTTAATAATTGAGATTTATTCACTTTTTTATCGTATTTATTAAAGATAATAATATTTTTCATTTAAAAAATTGTGATAAATTTCAATTATTGAAAATGAAAAAAAAAATAATTAAAATTTTATATAAGTATAGTATATAAAACTTGTGTGTAAGTACATTTTTTACTCTTAAGATATTATGAAATTTTATGCAGGGATTTTTTTGAATTACTTACCTTTGAAATTAAAGGCTTTTTCTTTGGCATGAGTCCTCCATATTTGTTCCCAGAAGATGTTGTTTCCTGTTGTTGTCAAGAACATCATGATGCATTTAATAATAAGATTTCAATGTGCTAACTAAAAACCCAAATTTCAAAGGGGGTTTCATATAGACCACAACTTTATTACATATATCAATAGGGGGATAAGGTTTTTTTTTTTTTTTTTTTGAAAAAAAATACATAAAATCTTATCTTATCTCATCTCATATTCTTGTGTGAAAGTAGCTATAAACACTTAACACAATAAAATAAAATAAAATAAAGGTATATATATGAATTTAACTAAGCAATCAAAGATGCATGGGAACCCATAAAGGTTTTATTATAAATGAGCTGATAGTGAAGCATTGATTTATTTAGTAAGGGAAATGGGAGAATTTTCAAACCTTTAAAATTTAAAATCTTAATGTAAACAGGTTTAATATTATTTTCAAGTTCCAAACCACTTTATGTACTCTTTATATAAATAAAAAGAAAAAAATTAAGATATTTTAATAATTAAAATATAAAAAAACTTTAATATTTTACTATGATTTTCACTTTTTTTTTTCTCTAAACAATAAGATAGTTTAAATGCAACCTAAAATTTTAGTTTTTTCTAAGAAAAAACACTAAAAAGAATTTAAACAGAAATGATAAAAGAAAATAAAATTTTAACAAATTAAAGGAATAAATAGATGAATAAATTTTTAAAAAAAAACAATTTATCAAAATCTGAAAATAAAAGAAAAAGAAAGGGGGGGTGTAAACAAAACAAAACAAAATTCCACGTGATTCACTTAACATAACCCGGTCCCCCGGCGGCCCACTTGGGCAATAAATTCGGTGCGGTGCTGTTTGGTTAGGTACAAACCACACACTGCCGTGCCGACATTTTCTACGAACGCAAAGAATATCTCTGATCATCAAAGTACTTTTTTTGACACAACAGGAAAAATTAGACCGTTGGCACTGACGTGTAATGATCAGGGACGTTGAATCTATGGGGACCACAGATTGTACTACCGTAGGGAAGAGCACATGGGATTAATTTACACCACAAAAATCCCCGCCTAAAAAAAATCTTGAATATGGGTATCCTAGGGGGGGTGGTATATATCTATGGGCTAAGATACGCAATTATTCACTCCCCATATGGGCCCAACACCAATGGACCAATCATTTTTCAAGCCTATTTTTTCAAGCCTATTTGGCAATAAACCATTATAAATTAAAATTTTTAATTTTTCTTTTTTAGCCCACTCAACTAATTTAATTACCAAAAAATTGTTTTTGTAATCTATTAGATTGTAAAATATTTGCCCTTAAATTAGTAACAGGCTATCTAATATTAATTTTTTATAAAAAAATTATATTTTATAA
>BPVZ01000001.1:128219-153525 GCA_020521535.1 Rubroshorea leprosula | reverse complement strand
TTTTTTTATTTTACTAAAAGCCATGAGATTATATGTATGAATTTATTTAATGATATGTAAGTTGGTGATCTTTGAGTCAGATTACGAAATGAGTTAAAAGGATATGAGAAAATTATTTTTTATTGTATAATTTAGAATTTCAAAAAAAAATTGTATAAAAAAATTAAGAATTATCTAATATATCATGTGTTAATAGTATATTAATCATACATTTTTATGTTATTTTATATTAAAAATATAAAAATTAGTTTCTTTTTCATCACTATTTGACTTATGTATAATTTTAATTTGATCATTAATAAAATTAAAATATATATTATAACTCAATTATTTTAATAATTGTGACTAAACTTTTTGATATTTAAAAATATATCAAAGCGTACTGACTTTCTTTTTTCTCTTTTATATACTTTGAAGTGCTTTAATGAAGAATGAGAACAGGAAATAGCTTGACTCTACTTTCCCAGTTTCCACCACAAGCTTACTCTAATCTTTTCCTCCCTCCTCTGTTGTTGATTTTCTTCTTTCTTACTCTGATTCTTCCGCCGATTTCAGGTAACTTTCATCTCCATTAACTAGAATTTTTCGATTTTCTTTTGAATTTTTGGATTATTCAGTTTGCGTTGGAAATGGGACCAGCCGTAGGTTGCGGTGTTGAGAGAAGATAATCAGTCCCGACTTCTCGGACCTGGATTTCGCTATGAACGTCAACTTCCCTCCGGGGCCGCTTGTCGGCTCCGAGATTCATGGATTCCAATCATGGGAAGGTATGATCACTGCAGTTATTGCAGCTTCCAACAGCATTTTTCTTAAAAGATTACAGAGGAAAATTGGTTGAATTCAAAGTTCTAATCTTTTTATTAGCCAGCTTTAGTTGCTTTGTGAAATTAGAATTAAGTTTAATTTAGTCATTTTAGTTTTTTATTTTTAGAGAAATTGAATTTCTCATGTTTATTTTCTATCTAATGGTTTTCTTGTTTGATGAATAGAATTGGATGTTAAGAGCATGATGGAGGAAGCTGGTTCCAGATGGCTCCGAGCAAATGAAATTCATGCAATACTTTGTAACTATAAGCATTTTCAAGTCAAAATCAAGCCCGTCCACTTGCCCAAAAGTAACTATCATTAACTTATATCTTTTAAGGATTTTTTTGCTTGGTTCATGGTTAGTGTAAGCATATCATTAATCGCAGACAAATTTCTGTTTTTGTGGATATATGTCTGATGATGTCCGTTAAGTGCATCCTTGTGATTAAGCATAGGGTGCACAGGAGCAACTGTGACTATGAGAAGAATTCTGAGTAATACTGGGGACTCTTTTTTTTGTTTTCCTTTTTTCTTCTTTTAAAACAATTTGTTTACACCAATTTTTTCACTCTAGGCCCTCTATCTGCTACCCTAGTTATGGACAAGCTTGCTAGATGGGTCTGAATGAGCTTATTTGTATCCTAATAGATGAGACTTGGATACAGATTAATCATTATTTAGAAATTTAGAATTATCATGGAGAACCTAAGTAACTACTGTAGAATGATTAGGAGTTAGGATCCGAAACAATAGCCAGCAATATTGAGGGTGGGGTTGCAGAATCAATACTTTAAACCTCTGGAGCTTTGCCTGGTAGATAATCACTAGCTTGTTGGGGCCTAGGTTTTGGTGTTAAGGTGAGTGGTTCAAACCTTCATACATGCTAATCACTGTTAAGGAATTTAGGGATTTTAATCCAATTATTTATGTGGGAGAACTTGCTGAGGATGCTAGTCATAGGATCTAAGTAAGGGAAAAAGAGCAGGACATGAGATGAGGTTATTTGATGAAAACATAGATTTAGCACCCATTACAGAGAAATTAAGAGGACAGCTTTGATGGCTTAGTTGGGTGTAGAGTTGACGTGTAGGGTTAAGCACAACAGAGTTATTTGGTAGAAAGGTAGGTCAATGATCATGTGGATTGATTTAGTAAAATGGTTAAATGAAAGTAATGTAGAAAAAGGACTCATGTTGTAATTCGAAATAGCCTGGGATTATAGCTTAGTATGATTGAGTTTTTGGAGTATGCTTCAACAGTGTTAGACGTGTAAATTTTTTCTGATCCTTCATGTTCAAATTTCATCTTGAAGATCAAGTAATGGATGATAGAAGATTCTTCTACAGGTTTTAGGTGAGAATTATTTAAGTTTTAATTAATAAATATTCCTACATAATCTAATTTTTGTTTTTAATTAATGCAACAGGTGGTACAATTGTATTGTTTGACCGAAAAATGTTAAGGAACTTTCGGAAAGATGGCCATAACTGGAAAAAGAAAAATGACGGGAAGACAGTTAAAGAAGCTCATGAACACCTGAAAGTGAGATTTATTGTTTTTTTAAGGTCTTTACATGTTGCATCAAACTATATTCATGTGGCTTGCCATGCGAAGTGAATAATGGTTTTTAAACATTCTATTATTTATTTATGCAGCAAATGTTCTGTTCTTAGATTAGATGTGGCAGTGTAATCAATCTGAAATTAGTTTGCTGCTTGGTTCATTATCTTTTATCCTGTGCAATGCTGGCTGGCCAAATGTTAAACAAACACATTAATCAGAAAGGACAGCTTTTTTTTTTAAAGATTCCAAATTTTCATTGTGATTTGTTTCTTTAGTTTTATTGGTTACATTTGTAGGAAATCCAGAACAGACATTCATTTGTGTGAATGGACAAACATTGGTTTTGTTTCCTTGTCTTGGCATAGTTGTGTATTATTCTGTGTTTTCATTTACTTTCTATTTTGTGCTTTATGATTTATTTTTTCAAATGGACTGTCACTAGGATTTTGCATAATCTTTTAGATCTAGGTTCTCTCTATCAATAGGTATGGTTTGCATGATGCTTGCATGTGTTCTAACGTTTTATCATGTTCATATGTAGCAAAATGCTCAACCTGTCACTATTTCCTTAATTTATAATTGGAGATTTGAAGTATTTGTTTTACATAAAAAGAATTTTCTCCACAATTTTTATCAAATGGTTTATACTTTTATTTATCTCTACAATATTTGAGGGTGTTTGGCAAAGCTTAAAAACCACTTGCTTTAAAAGCACTATTCTCTCTCACAAACTTAAAATTTTATTGGAGGGAAACACTTAAAATTAGATTTTTAAGTGGGTTTTGGGTAAGTTTTGAAAAAGCTGCACATCCAAGCTTTTTCAAAACTTGCTTAAAACCTACTTAAAAAGACATTTTTTGAACTTCCCTTAACAAAATTTCAGACTTGTGAGAGATGAATAGTTCTTTTAAAGCAAATGCTTTTTAAGCTTTGCCAAACACCTTAGCTCTTTTTTTTTGGGGGGGGTGGGGTAAGTTGCTGGCAACAATTATTTTGTAAGATTGAAAAACTTTGTGAAAATTTTATTTTATTTCATGGTTTCAGGTTGGTGATGAAGAAAGGATTCATGTATACTATGCACATGGCCTAGATAACCCGACCTTCGTTCGTAGGTGTTACTGGTTGCTTGACAAGTATGCAATTTAGATCCATAACTTTCTCTTTGCAATCTTTTACCTGCATCATTTGCTTTGGTATCGAAAATGTTCAGAATTTCTGTCTCTGTTGTGCATGTTGTCTGTTTTAATATTGCTCCATAGTATCTGACCTCTTATTTCCTTTTAACTTCAGGAATCTGGAACATATAGTTCTTGTTCACTACCGTGAAACACGAGAGGTTGGTTTTATTTTATCTTATCAGTTGTGTATTAAAACACAGGAATATTGGAAATTGGAACTTGTTCTTGTCAAAAGTAATGAATCTATATATTGCTTTATGCAATTTACATTGGCTAAATGAGATGTCCTTATTTTGGCTTTTTCTTTTATTTATATGTTGTTGCAGGGTCCTCCAGCCACCCCTGTGAACTCAAATTCTAGTTCAGGTTCTGACCAGTCTCCTTCATGGCTTGTACCTGGAGAGTTTGATTCTGGGGCAGGGAATGCAACATATGCAGGTGAGGCAGAATAGAATTTCTAGGTGTCATTGATCTTTCTACAAATTAATCATTTTTTTAAAAATTTTTTTGAAAGGATTGTTTTAAGTATACTCACTTATTTTTTCACTGTTAGCTTTTTCTGGAAACTTGATGGAACCCAGTGACAGTATGATGGTTAAAAACTATGAAAGGAGGCTTCATGACCTTAATACACTTGAATGGGATGAGCTTCTAGTGACAAATAATACCAATGAGGCATTGGCACCTAAAGGAGGTAAAGGAATTATGGTATTTTAAGCATAGAACCAGTTATTAAGGCTCCATTTAGTGTGATTTTGGTTGTTGGTTGTTGGTTTTCGGTTTTGGTTTTCAAAGTTCAAACAATCAAAACTAACAATTGAAATCCAAAATTAAAAATTAAAATTAAAATTGGCAACTTATTGTGTATAGATCTTTAAAACTAATTCCCAAAACTTCAAACTTAATTAATTTATAGATCTTATTTATTTTATTCTAGGGTTTCTAAATTTTTGAAAATCAAAACCAAAAACTCAAAATCACAACCCTACTAAACGGAACCTAAAAGAACCATTTCTGATTTTTCTTCTTTTGGTGGCAGACCAGAATTCAGGCTTCCGTCAACAAAATCTGTTTGCGGTAAATTTCTCCTCAAACGATCAATTTGTGATAAGTCAAGCTCTTCCTTTTGTTCTTTTCTTTTATTCTATGTCTTTTAATTAAGATTTGTATTTATTTCTTTTGACCATAGAAGCATTTTTTTAGCTTTATACACACACACACACACACACACACACACACACACATAAAGAGATAAAGTTTATTATTACTGAGAAAATTATTAGACTTTTGTTTACATAAAGAGATAAAGTTTATTGTTTGTTGCCTTGCCATGGTATTTTTTATATTTGCTTGCCCATAAGTATCCAATGTTGTCATGAAAAGCTTAGCTGTCTTGTAATTAAGATGTGTAAATTCTACTTGTGGATTACTGAGAGATATATTCCCTTTTCATCTTAACTACTCATATGTATTCAATTTTTCAGGGTAGCGCACTTCAGGCCTACAATGTATCTGAACAAATTTCGGGTTTAGTAAACTTAAATGAGCACAATGCTAAGAGTGGCAATGATGATCTTAATATTCTGGAGGGTGCTTTTAATCAGACAATGGGTAGTGAGGCTTATACAGACGTGCCAAGAAAGGATTCTGGAGCTGTCACAACTGTTGATTCATTAGACATTTTGGTCAATGATGGATTACAAACCCAGGACAGTTTTGGAAAGTGGATGAACTACTTTATGACTGAGTCTACAATCTCAACAGATGACCATGTGCTAGATTCCTTGGTCTCATCTAGCAATCATTCGGTCACCTCTTCTGCAGCCAACAATCATCAATCTTGTGTGCCGGAGCAGATATTTACTGTTACCGATATCTCACCTGGATGGGCCTATTCAGCTGAAAAGACTAAGGTTTTTTTCCCCTTTCTTAACCTTGGTATTTGAATTTTTTTAAACCTTGGATGGATTATCCTTAAGCTTAAATTTTTTTCATCCTATGACAATCACCTTTAAACTGAATTTTTTAACGTGAACAACTTTGTTTAGTATATGTATGGTTGCAAATGGGGCCAGGCTGACATGGGATTGGGCTATACATTCGTCCTTTTCTGTTATGGAAACTCATAGATACAACTTACAAAGCTATGGATGGCCAAAACAAGAAAATAAAAAGGCTCACTGGCTATAGATGCTGCAAAAAAATTTCTTCTTAAGTCCCAAAGTGGGTTCACAGCTGATATTTGGTGTTAATATGATGAGCATAGAATCAAACGAGTTTATATCAGTGAAACTTGAATCAAGCTTTACAGAAATGTATTTGAATTTTTTCTTCTATGGTTGGTTTAACTGTTTCTTTTGGAATTTTTGCTACCAATCAGATTGTTTAATTTAACTTGAATAATGGTTAAGAACCTCTCCTTTTTGCATGTTTTCTTGATGAAACATGCCAAGGTTTCAAGCTGCTGATGGTCGTTCCTCTTCTCTTTCATAACTGTAATCCCCAATCTTGGACATGGGAAGGATATCTAAAATCATCATTTGAATAACATACAGAGAATCATAAATCTGTTTATCATGTTTTGGTTTAACCTTTATTAATTATTAATTGTTTTTGCAGATTCTAATCACTGGGTTCTTTCATCCAGATTATCAAAATCCTGGAAAGTCTAACTTGTATTGTGTATGCGGTGATGTTTCTGTTCCCACAGAAATTGTTCAGGTTGGGGTTTATCGCTGTTTTGTATCACAAAATTCTCCTGGATTGGTAAACCTTTATCTGAGCTTTGACGGCCATAAACCAATAAGTCAAGTTGTTAATTTTGAGTATCACACCCCTTTAATGCACAACCCAATAGTTCCTCCAGAAGATCAGTCCAAGAGGGAAGAGTTCAAATTACAACTTAGGCTTGCACGTTTGCTTTTCTCTACATCGAGAAGCCTTAACATTCTATCCAGTAAAGTTTCACCAAAATTCCTGAACGAGGCTAAGAACTTTGCTCAAAAGACCAATAGCATATCTAATTATTGGGCACATTTAATCAAGTTAACTGAAGACAGCCAAGCTTCATTTACACGAGCAAAAGATCATCTGTTTGAATTTATTTTGAAGAATAGACTGAAGGAATGGCTTTTGGAAAGAATAGTTGAAGGTTGCAAAACCACTGAATATGATGCTCAAGGTCAAGGGGTTATTCATTTGTGTGCTATTCTTGGATATACTTGGGCTATTTCTTTATTTTTATGGTCAGGCCTATCAGTGGACTTTCGTGATAAACATGGATGGACAGCTCTTCACTGGGCAGCATATTATGGAAGGTAGCGTTTTGCTGCTCAAGTCTTCTCTATGACCTGTAAATTTCCTTCGTTTTTTTTTTTTTTTCTTTTTTTCTAACTAGAAGCTTTTATAAACCTATGGTGTGAAACATTCTATCAATGAAAAGAAGACCATGTATGGTTTGTTTTGGAATATAATTTCAATCTCAATTTAGCTCTGGTTTGTTTATTTGATTTATATGGTTCTCCTTTCCAGGGAAAAAATGGTTGCCCATCTTTTATCTGCTGGGGCAAAGCCAAACTATGTGACAGACCCCACCCCAGAAAACCCTGGTGGCTGCACTGCTGCTGATGTTGCAGTAATGAAGGGTTATGAGGGGTTAGCTGCATATCTTTCAGAAAAGGCTCTAGTAAAACAGTTTGAGGAGATGGCCATAGCTGGAAATGTGAGTGGCAAATTGCAAACCAGCACAGCTGATGTAATAAGCGCTGAGAACATTACTGAAGACGAGTTGTACTTGAAGGAAACTTTGGCAGCTTACCGCACAGCTGCTGATGCAGCTGCACGTATACAGGTTGCAATCAGGGAGCACTCCCTTAAAGTCCGGACTAAATTTGTTCAGTTTTCCAATCCCGAGGATGAAGCACGCAATATAATTGCAGCAATGAGGATTCAACATGCCTTTCGCAACTTTGAAACAAGAAAAAAGATGGCTGCTGCTGCCCGTATTCAACATGGGTTTCGTGGTTGGAAAATTCGTAGAGAATTCCTTAACATGCGTCGCCAGGCTATCAAAATCCAGGTAAAGCCTATTTCTCTTCATCTTACTTCTCTAAATCTGAATCATGATAATTGTGCCTGAAAGAATATAGCACTACATGGTGGAAAGAAAAGCGTCTGTTAGTGTTTAGTGTCATAAGTGATGGTTAGCTGATAGAATCTCCTTTTAAATCCTCCAAGCAAGCTGTTGCAATATGTACATAATTACTCAATAATTACCACAGAGGTTTAGTACTAACTGGTCGAAGCCTCTCCCTGCCTGCTGATTTAATCTCCTTCTATGTAGTCCAAGCACCCTGCTGAAATTAAGTAATGATAATTTCTAATGTTGGGAAGTCAACCAACTTAACAATTTTATTTTAAATTCATGATATCACATGATGGGAATTAATTTTGTTTGAGATATTCAAATTTTTTGCCAAGTTCCTTGGTGCTTGTGGCAAAGTTATGAAAATGACTATTTGATTATATACTGAATCTGGACTCGACTGATTGAATTGCATAAATCTCCCAATTCAGGCTGCTTTTCGGGGCTTACAAGAGCGGAGGCAGTACCGCAAGATTATTTGGTCAGTTGGTGTGCTTGAGAAAGCAATTCTACGATGGCGTTTGAAGAGAAAAGGCTTTCGGGGGCTTGATGTTAACCCAGTTGAACCAGTTCCAGATCAAAGACAGCAGGAAAGCAACACAGAAGAAGACTTCTACAGAGCCAGCCGGACTCAAGCTGAAGAACGTGTTGAGCGAGCTGTTCTAACAGTCCAAACCATGTTCCGCTCAAAGAAAGCACAGGAGGAATACCGGAGGATGAAACTAACCCATAATCAAGCAAATGTGTGTAATTTTCCTATAACTTGATTTTAGTTCTGTATTTTTAGTCAGTCATTTAACCAGCAGGTTTTGGTTTCTTGTGCAGCTGGAATTAGAAGACTTCCTCTACGATGCAGACATGGATACTTGAAATACCGAGGTTCATCGTCCACAGGCTCGACCAAAGAGTAGAAGAATAATCCTTGGGAAGCTGTATATGTTGTGAATGTCTAGATTAGCTTAGATGTAACGAGGACCTTTCAATCCGTTCTGTGACTATGAGAGGGTAAGATTTGTGTATCATCTATGTAGATCTTATAACAGTAGGACGAGTTTAAGTCAGTATTCCCTATAAAACCTCTAAATTAGTAATGAACTTTTCTTGCTGCCTGTTTGACCCAACTAGAGCTTTTGTATTGTAGTAAGTGTTTTCTAACTAAAGCTTCTGTAAACTGGCACTTCAGAATTGTGAAGGTTTCATAGATGTAGAATGGGGATTTCGTAATGCTAAACAACATGGGTGAATTTCACCATATTTCTTCCTTTCGTTTTTCCCAGTGGTTTAACATAGTTTTTTTTTTTTGGTTTCCCGCTCAGTATCTGGGGTTTCGCCCCGACTACTCCAAACTTGATCAACTGTAGCACACCAAAATGGTGAATGAGTCTTCCAACGAAGGCTGCTGCGTATACAAGGTTTCGACCTTGCTTAAGTTGGAACAAGTCGCTTGCTACTTGATCCAACCCCTCGTTGGTAGTGGTTTAACATAGTTGACAGTGCAAAACAAATATAGCTCGAAAAAATTGAAAACAAGTTTTCAAGCTAATATGTATATTGATATAAAAACTACTAATAACCAAAGACTATATTATACTTTACAAAGTAATTAACCCAAGACACAGACAAACTAGAAGAGAACATAGAAATCTGCAAGGTAAATAGCTGGCCTGCTCGTTTATTTTGCGTTTGCTTACTTAATGTATTGAGAGAGCCACCTAAAACCATCTCCATATCCCATCTTGCGCACAATGCTGCACATGAAGACCTCAAGGGGACGAACGTTTGTGTCCGCCAGATTAACCTTCCCCTTGCCTGTGGTGAAGTTGGTCAGGCCCATATGGTATCGCAATTCTTCCTCCGAAGCAGCGTAAGGCAGATCAATCTTGTTTCCCAGAATGAGAAAAGGGACGGTAGCCAGCGACTCATCTGAGAGCAGAGCGTCCAGTTCCTTTTTTGACTCAGCAAATCTCTCCTTGTCATTGGCATCCACAAGGTATATCACAGCATCCACCTAAAGGAAAAAAAAATAAGTTGGCACATGATTCACATCAGCATCAAGAATAAAAGACTAGCAGACCATGTTTTCCTTGTTTTGAACACAAACACAAAAAATCTTGGCCCAAGAAAATCAGAAATTCCCAGGAATATATTAGGTATACCGTATACACTATACATCAATATGCATATTTTCCACATGTATAATACATGTTTGTTTACCTTCTTAAATAATACACATTTCACACATTGGCAAACTCTTCCCTTAAACACTTCCTTCCAAACGGTCATAATGCACCTAACATTTTTGTTTGCATATGATGCTAACTACCACTTTTTAACTTGCAATTAAAAAAAATCAATGGGAAAGCCTGAGCAAATGTTAAGAAACTGAAAATCTAAACGCCTAACCCTATACCAAAAATAAACCAAATGATACATAACAAGAAGAAATCTTTTGATGATAGTCACATGAAGATACTTGAAAGTCAAAATCCAATATCCAACAACAAAACTTTTTTCTCAATGATGCAACCAAATTCAAAACACCAAGCACATGCCTCAATATTTCCTTTACATTCCTTAGCTTTCCCCTACAAATCATCCTAAACTTAAAGGTAATAAAAATAGGGAAAAAGGAAAATCAGTAAATGCCAATATGATTAAATAAGAGCACCACTTGATGTATGTGATAAAATCAGGATCCACACTGTCCTATATATTTACATGATGAATGTGATAAAGTCAGGATCCGCACTATTCCAATTTTTTGTTGTCTCATATAAATATTAAAGTAGGAAAAAGAATGAAACTATAAAAGGAGGAGGAAACCTTGGCGTAATAGTCTTTCCAGACTCTGCGGGCAATCTGATGGCCTCCCAAATCAAAGGCCTTAAATTTGATCTTCCCAATATTCAGTTCCTCCGATGTTGGGTACTGCGTAGGCTGATGTTGCACTAATCTCTGCAATCAACTCCAAATTTCACTTAACCCAAAACTTTTCAGTTCAATTAACATACAGCCTAATAATCATTCTAAGTTATACTACACAAATTCGATTCCTTTCTTCAAAATAATATACGGAAACAAAAAACTATTTTCCTTCAAATTTTCTCAGCAAACAAACAACCCAGTTGTAATTTTAACAACAGAACGAAATCAATAAAACTGACGAAAGAAACACCTAAAAAGTGTAACACAGACTTTGATACGAATTAAAAAACTAGAAAAAAATAATCATAATTGCCTCATCTTTAAGCATGTAAAGCAGAGTGGTTTTGCCAGCATTATCAAGCCCTAAAAACAGTATCTTCGCCTCCTTCTGCCATAACCCAAGAGACGCTAGAATTCCATAGAACCAATCTACGAGAAACATATTGCCTTTTCCTTCTGGTAGCGTTTGGATTCTAAGAAAGTTGCAGAAGGGAAAAATATTGGATACCGCTTTGCTGTGTTTACGAGGGAATTTGAGGGATTTTATTTATTTATTTATAAGGTTCTCCTAAGCCATAATGCCATAATTCCATATGTTATGTAATAATTGCATGTTTTCAATTAACTTTTATAAAAATCAAAAAGTTAACTTTATGTTTATTTTCTATTATTAATGTAATGCGCATGCTTATAAAATTAAGAAATTTTCAATCAGATACACCTTTTAATTATTGAATTATAAAAAATTAATATTAATTTTAAAATTAATATCAATGTTATGTATATTAATTTAATTAATTAATTATAAAAATTAAAATCAAATTTTATTTTTACTATATAACTAATTGACTAGGGCAGTAAATACATTTTTAACACAAGGATTGATCTAACTTGTGTTTTTAGAGTATATGTTAAAAAATGAGAATATTAAATATATTTTTTGTTATAAATTTATATTAAAAAAATAAAAGTTAATTTTTAATTTATTAACTGTTTAATTAAATTCACCTAACACTAAAATTAATATAAGTTTTTATATTTTTTTATACACATTTATTATAAAAATACTCTTAATCTATGTTCTAATAGTATAGGTTAAAAAAATCTTTAACACAAACTAAGAAAACCTTTAAAGTAATTTTTTATTTTTAAAATAATTAACAAAAATAATTAATACACCGCTAAAAAAAATTTCTTATTTATAAGAAATTGATTGTGAGATAATTTTTTCATATAATTTTTATAGTATAATTATACGAATAATTTAATGATTTTTTTTATTTTACTAAAAGCCATGAGATTATATGTATGAATTTATTTAATGATATGTAAGTTGGTGATCTTTGAGTCAGATTACGAAATGAGTTAAAAGGATATGAGAAAATTATTTTTTATTGTATAATTTAGAATTTCAAAAAAAAATTGTATAAAAAAATTAAGAATTATCTAATATATCATGTGTTAATAGTATATTAATCATACATTTTTATGTTATTTTATATTAAAAATATAAAAATTAGTTTCTTTTTCATCACTATTTGACTTATGTATAATTTTAATTTGATCATTAATAAAATTAAAATGATTTTTTACTTTTTGAACAATTTACAATTTTATGGACTGGGATTCAATTCCCAACTCCATATTTAAAAAATACACCTTACTATAAAATATATAATTATTAGACTACAAAACTCATGCTTTTATATTTTTTACAATAATTATTAAACATATATATATAATTAATGTATCCCCCAGAGGTGTGGTAGAAAAATCCAAAAAATTATACGTATATTCTTGCCCTTATTTATTTAGTGAAATGAGTACTGAATTGGACGTCCTAGCTGGAGGACATTGATTGGTTGCTACGCGTCATAAGGTTGCGGCAGCCGCTAATTTTAGAAATTAGTGGCAATGTTGCTGTCATTAGCTTACTTGGCAAAAGAAGCGGACTCTGGTACGAGTGATCATAATTACATGAATAATAAAAGAGAGTGCTAGAGTGTCTTTAGCATTACTCATAAAAATTTCACAAAAAATTTATTTACATGTTATTTTTTTAATTAATTTTTAATATTTGATAATCACATTAAATTTTAATTAATTAAAAATTGAATTACATTTAATCCAATATGAGAAAAGTTACCTCCTTATTAATCAATTGAAATTTGGAGATATGACAGTGAGGTCGGCAGAAGTTGGAGAAGAATTATTCCTCATTGTATAGCATATCCCTAAACATTAGACACAGCACTAATAAGTGCCTTTTTATTGCCATATTGCAATTGCCATAAGATGACATAGCATGGCACTTTTCCTTATAGGCCAACAAACATGAAACCAAATTTTTTGATGGTTAATTCTCTCAATACCAGAGTTACAAAAACAATAAAATTTTGCTTTGTCAATTAAAAACCCCAGTCTCACACTGCATGAATGGAAGCAAAAGGTCCTAAAGAATACAGGGATGCATACTAAATCTTTCTGATACTTACTATTTGATGTACTGAGATAGCCACTTGAAGCCATCCCCGTAACCCATCTTGCGAACAATGCTGCACATGAAGACCTCAAGAGGGCGGACGTTGGACTGTGTAAGATTCACCTTTCCTTTACCTGTAGTGAAATTGGTCAATCCGAGATGGTAACGAAGCTCTTCTTCTGAAGCAGCATAGGGGATATCAATCTTGTTGCCTAGCACAAGGAATGGAACATTCACCAGCACCTCATCTGATAGGAGGGCATCCAATTCTCTCTTTGACTCAGCAAACCTCTCCTTGTCAAAAGCATCCACCAAGTAAACTACTGCATCAACCTGCTCGGCAAGTAAAACAGTATTTTTAGCATCATCATTCGACAAGTAATGTGCTGTGAGTAGAATTGATGCTTGGAGAAAGATACAAGGGGGAAAATGGAAAAAATCTTCAGTCCATGCAGTAAGGCATTGCCACACTTCAGATATTGCACCAAAGTGAGAACTAAGGCCAATGCTGGAAGAAATTAATCAACTTGGAATTGGAGCATCTTTTGACAAAACACATGATAGACCAATAATGAGATAGACAACAAAGTAGTGGAATTTAGTTACTGCTACTCAAACAGTCAATCCATTTTTTAGTGGAGAGATAAGCTCCTCTCTAGGAATAAATACAGCTACAGCTACATTACTCCACAGGCAAAAAGAAACTTCAAAAGTTGCCCCTCCAACTTAAATAGATCTTGTGAACATTGACTTGCATAAGACTAATATCTGCAAAATGACTCCTTCTGATAACACTTTGATAAAGCTGAGATCATGTGTTGAAACACCTTCCAGACACCAAAAAAAAAAAAGAAAAAAAGGAGGAGGATAGGAAGAGGTACCACCAGCAAAAACTTCCGTTATCAATATCTGCCCTCCCATGAATTAGATAAACACAAGGACAGTTTAGCTGGGATTATGAGTGAAAAATTTGCACTAAATTTTACCTAATGTAACTCAAACTTATTGGTAAGGAAGTCTGGTAAAACACAGGTAGATAAGAGTGAACTTTGCTGGTAAGTTCAGGGACAATTTTGTCATCCACAAAACTAGAACAGATTGATCCTTGCCATCTCTAATAAAATTGAAAAGTTAAAAGTAAAACACTTAACCAACAAGGCAGACTGAAAAGGAAGGGTGGCAAATCTACATCCATGATAGGTGGGTTTGACAACCAAACTAGTATTTTTACTGTTCCAAAGGGATGACAGCCAAAAAAAAAAAGTGAACCAGGTCCCCCCCACCTATATTCCAAACAAACATAACCACACATATAATACAATTGGAAAATGAAATGAACAACAATTATTACAAACATCAGTTGCCATCAAGGTCCACTATTCCAATCAGAATAAGCATACATTCATAAACAATAAATTCCCACCAGAAAATTTTCAATCCTAACAATGAAGCATCAAAAAACAGAATGAAAGCCCATATAATGGTATTGACTCTATCAAATCAATGAACATTGATCAAGTAAGATGAAAAATTTTATTCAAGGAAGGATGAGACCAGAAGATCAGGAGAAAACAGATTACCTTAGCGTAATAATCTTTCCAGACTCGGCGAGCAATCTGGTGGCCACCCAAATCAAAAGCCTTGAACTTGATTTTCCCAATACTCAGCTCCTCAGAAGTTGGATGCTGGGTCGGCTGGTGTTGCACTAGCCTCTGCAAACAATCACCATCATCAAACACAATCATCAATCTTACAAACCCAATAACATAAACACAAAACAAGATGGATTCCTCGACAATACCTCATCTTTCAACATGTGAAGAAGCGTTGTCTTCCCCGCATTGTCGAGACCCAAGAACAGAATCTTGGCCTCCTTTTGCCATAAACCCAGAGATGCAAGAACCCCATAAAACCAATCGAACAAGAACATGTTTCTTCTATAGTGAAGAAACTAGTACAAGGCCAAACCCAGCTGGGAATAAAGAGAAGCAGATCTTCTGGGGTAACAAAGATCAAAACTTTATAGATCCAAATTGTGAGATCTATGAATTGAGAGAATGTGTACTTAGGAAACGACGCCAAGGGGTTGAATTGGATGCGAAAAACTCAGGAATGACACAGAATAATGTGTTATTTTTTGTGCCGTTTCTTGCTTTCAACAGCTCGGCCTTTGGTTAGCTCATTAGGCCAACTAATTTTCTCTATTCAAATGGACCACTTTCCGCCCAATTAATTAATTTTCCCTATGGACCACTTTCGACCCAATTAATTAATTTTAATTAAAACCTTATTTTTGCTCCCTTTACTTTAATAAAAAAAAAAATTTAGTCTTTCTACTTGAGAAAATCTATTTTTAAATCTAAAATTTATTATCTGCCCCATTTTAATCCCTTTACTTTTTTGACAATGAAAAATTTTAAAGTATAAGGACTAAAAATAGAATAAAAAAGTCCGTTTTGGTCCTTCTATTTAAAGAAATCTCTTTTTGGTCCTTATACTTAATAAAATTCATTTTTAATTCCTTTACTTTAAAAAAAATATTTTGTAGACCTTCTATTTTAGAATTTCTATGATCTAATGTGATATTTTTGTAAAAAAATAATGGAGAGAGTAAAAAGAGACCAAATAATAAATTTTAGAGACTAAAATAGAATTTTCTTAAGTAAAAAGATTAAAATTTTTTTTACTAAAATAAAGAAACCAAAATGACGTTTTAACCATTAATTTTCTCCATAGCAGTGCAGAACACTATGCTCACGAATAGTTTGGACTCTAGGCTCAAACTCGAGTAAAGCCCATTTAACAATGTTTATTAGGCTCAAATGGTCATAGATCTTAAAAGAGGCATAAACCCTTTCTCCTTTTTGCCCTTTTGAGCCCAAAATCCGTTTTCTCCTTTTCCAAATGGGTCATTCTTAAGGCCCACCATAATCTCGATCGATCCAAAATGCTAAAACATGGGTTACAATATAAAATCTGAGATCTGGCAACTAGGGTTTCAATTGTAGCGGGAAAAAAAAAAAAAGAGGGCTTCTCCTCCACCAGAAACCTCTAGCACCGCCGCATCCGCTTGCTTCTTCCCCAAGGTTGGCTTCCGCCTCAACCCCAATCTTCGTCTTTGGTTCAAGTCCCTTCATTTTTCCCGTTTTGATTTCACTTAGAAATGTTGTTTTTGGTGTTTTTGTTGCAGAGATGGCGAAGTCGAAGAACCACACCGCACACAACCAGTCCTATAAGGCGCACAAGAATGGTATCAAGAAGCCCAAAAGGCATCGCCACACTTCCACCAAAGGGGTATGCTCTTTTCCCTCTTTCGTTCCCATTTTGGGTTTAATTTATTGATTCTGAGTAATTCTTGATATTAATTTCAGTGATATTTATGGATTCGTGTGTATATTTTTATTTATTGTTATTAACTTTTTTCCTTTTGGGTATTTTCTGATGTTTTTGTATTGTTTTTAGATGGACCCGAAGTTTTTGAGGAACCAGAGGTATGCAAGGAAGCACAACAACAAGAGTGGAGAAACTGCCTCTGAGGAAGAGTAAATTCACTAAATGGGCTAATTGGTTAGGGTTTTTTTCAATTGGGTCTGTTTTGTGTTCTTAGTGGGATGTAGGCTTATTTACTTTCAACTTATTGTAGTAGACTGGCTGTAATGTTTGAGTGTTTTTTATTGTTATGGATTAGTATTTTTGATATTTGTTTCAAAAAGATTTAAGCTCTGAGCTATTAATAGCAATATCAAGCAGAGAGTTTGGAGTTTATTTGCTCCCGTTCTAGCATAATGTAGCATTGACATGTTTGACTCCTCTACAGTTTAGCTTTTTGTTTGTAAAATGTTGGTGATTGCATGTTACCATTTTTCACTTTCCACTCTTATCTTCTAGATTTAGTCTGGTGTTAGTGTTGGGTCTACTAGATTTAGTATTTTGGAGTTTGGGTTGTAGACTTGTCATGCTGATATTTTTCAACATTATAATTAATTTTTTAAAATTAAAACTGTCAATGAATTAAGTAGTTTAATAGTAATTTTTTTCTGCAGAAAGTAAGAAGATCTGAGTTTAAGTCGTAGCAAATGGGATGAGATAAGGATGAGATAAGGGATAAAAAACGGTTATCTTTCGTTATGAAATCAAGATAAATTAACAAAATGGTGAATGGCTTTAAGAACACTATTGCATTAGTGCTACAAGTTTGTGCCTTGTTACAAAAGCATTTTCTATCAAAGAGTCTGATCGAACTTATGTTAGATGGTCTCATCTCTCAAGCCAGAATGTTGCCCATACAACACCCCCTCTCTACGCTCCGTTCCAGATGGACCGTATTTAAAGACTCCTGATCGCCTGTGCTGCTCCACATTTTGTACCTGTAGCTGAGAGTTCATCTTGTATGTACTTCTGTGGTTCTCAATCTCATACCCAATGTCGCTTATAATTACCGTGTTGAGAAAACTTTCTGGCAATTGACAAACTATTGATGCTTTTCAGTACCACATCCATGCAATGGCAAGAGAGAGAAAATAAAAAGGGTTTCTTGAAAGAGAATATTGTTGTGCAGTTTGCACTCAATTTTCTATGCTTAAAAATATCCTGATCAGGCATGATTCAAGAAATAATTTTGTTTAAGTGGAAATCCTTACCATGCTCCACGCATTCACTTACTTTAGACTTACATGGATAAAATTTTGATGTAAATATAACACTATCTATCATTGCTTATTTCCAACAAAGTCAAAACTAGAAGTGGGAACTTCCAAATTCAAATGGTTATGAATGGATCTATGATCTATGTAAATCATCTGATAATAATTCAACAAAACATGATACAAAGCTGTAAAAGATTTCAGACACGTGATTTCATCCCTGACCTGCAGTAGCATGGCTCCCTGGCTCCCTGAAGCTCCGTAATACAAGCAAAGTTCTTCAAATTTTAGAGTATTTTGATTCTTGAATCATGATAAACTTTAGACTGCAACTGGTTCACTTACCGGGGTAGATTTGTGAGCTCTAACCTGGTCCAATGAGTTAACAAAAGATTGGAGAAAGAAACATGCATGTCACAACAAGTTTGAAACGGGTACCAGTCAAAAGTTCAAATCACTCAATGCAATATGCAGAAAGAAGTTTTAACTTCTAAGAAATGCATGTGCAGACCATCCAAAGAGATAGCTGAGTCAGGATGGTGTGTTTTGCAAAATGTGGTGTTAGAAGGGAACATCAGAAGCTCACCTTTGCTGATTTAAACAATTCATCAAGAACTTCAGACAAGGTTGGATGTGCATGAACTGCAAATTTTATGTCCTGTATGTTGAAAATATAAAGTTATAAATTCATAATTACAAATGACATCCAGAACAAGTTTCACTAAGTCTTTTAGGAAGGCATCAGTTTGGGTCATAAACATTTCAATTTTAGCACAGAAGGCACACCTGGATACGTGTCCCTAGTGCAATTGCATTGGATGCTTCATGGATAAGGTCAGCTGCATGCAACCCAAATATATGAACTCCAAGTATTTCTCCATTATCTGGTCTGTATATCAACTGCATGATAATAATAACAAAGGCAAAAGTAAGAACCGTGCAGGAAGTAGTAACAAGTGACAAATTAGGCAAGGGCAAGAGAAAAAAAAAAATCAAGCAACATCACTAAAACATAAGAAAAATATCAAGGGTGAACAGTGGCTACAATAACATATTAGCTTATGCAAAAGGCAAAAGAGAGAAAAAGGATATTATTCTGACTTTACTACAGCAGTAAGGATGTGTGTATGGAAAAATAAATTCTTTATCTTTTTCCTTTTTTTAGTCTTTTTACCCAGTTTTATAGTCATACACAGGAAAAGGGCCAAAAGAAAACACCTTAGCAAGTCCCTCTCCTTCATTTTCTGCTAGGGCCTTAGTGTTAGCCTTGAAGCTAGTTTTGGCTACGCTCACTTCGAACCCTTCCTTCTCAGCTTTCTCTCTTGCTTGAGGCTGTAAAGTTAATAATATTGTCAAAATTTCAGATGTTAAACACAACATGAAGTCCTATTTCACAAATTAAGCAGAATAAAATAGAAGGAATATGACAAGAAATTAAAAGAATCATTAGAAGTAATGATCCATCTTGACTATATTACTAATTCAAACAACGTATAATACCAATATCTAAAAACATATAAAAGTTAATATCTTATTGGCTACCAGAATCAGAGCATTTACCTCTGTCAACCCAACCATACTTATTTCAGGATGAGTGAAACAAGCAGCTGGGATGCTTAGATGATTAAGCACGTGATCTCTTCCAGTGACTTGTTCAACCACTGTCAAGACATATATGCAAAAGATTACAATCGCATTTGTGAAAAGAGTGTATGAGTTTCAATATTTGAATCACCCAAAAAGTGTCAGTGAGCACGTACCTGAAATTCCTTGTGCACTGGCTGCATGTGCAAGCATCATTTTACCATTTGCATCACCAATGCAATATAAGTGAGGAACCTAAACCAAAAGTTAACAATTAGTGATCAATGGAAACAGTTATGACATAAAACACAGGGGACTTTGGAACAAACCAGATTGCCATTTGCGTCAATTACTCGCATTCTCTCGTCAACTGGCACAAAACCTCGTTGGGTTACAACGTTTATCTGAGAAAACCAAAAGAAACCAAATATAAATCCAGTCTTGATTTTGGGAACAACTCTATAATTTCGTAATTATGGTTTCATCAAGAAGACTTATACATTTTCCAAGCCAAGACCATTTGTAAATGGAGCCCTTCCAGTTGCAATTAATGCTGCATCTACCTGCATCAAGGAGATTTATACCATTTATGACCAGGATAGTTATAGGAGAAGATCTACAAAAAATAAAATTGACTTGGTTCAAGAAAATCCAATAAAGCCTTGACATAACTGAGTTTTAATGGTTAAACAATGTCAAGAATATAGATCTGACTAGCAATAGAAAAAGACAGGCAAGATAGAACCTTTAACTAAACCTTTAAACATGATCAACAATCCAAACAAGAAGCAAATTTAAAGGTATATGCTCCTCATGGAGGAGAAGAAGTCCTCGAGGTTTCATTCAACCAGTTCACAAAATAGCACAACTGTTTTTACAGATTCACATGACTGAAGGCTGATAGCAGCAAGGTGAATAATTTTAAATATGGCCATGATTAAATATAGAGCCACATAGAAAAAATGCAAATCTATATGGTTACTGTAGTAGATCATAAATTTTTACCTAAACAGTTGAATTATGCTGCCATAACTAACAAAACCGAATAATGGGGCAATGCAAGCAGCAAGCCCACAGTTTTGTCAAAAAGCATCTTTGGTATTACCTCCAAAGTGTCTTTATGTTCCTTAGTCTTGGCATCAATAAGCTCAATGGTGACTGGTTTTCCATCTCTTGCAGGTGTGATCTATTGAAAATATTAGAGAACATGATTAGAACATGTAACAGAAAGATAGCACATGGATATAATAAGCAATTCATTACCTTGCTCGCAAATACTCCAGTATGATAGTCAATTTTCCTTGGGTTGATTAGCACCCTCTGGGCCAGTTTACCAATCTCAGGGTCAAATCCTGGCATAAGCTGATCTAGGGCTTCAATAAAGGTTACCTGCATAAACATTTTATGCATTTAGATGGACATTTAGGAATTCCAGATCATACTTAGGTAAAACCAAGTTGAAATACCTATATGTGTGTTATTGAGCGATTTACAAATTGAATTTAATCCTCTTCCAAATTATGCAAGCTTGAATGGATCAAACAGAAAGGATGTGGCCAATTTCAGAGTTCAACACTAACAAACCTTGATCTTAAGATATTACAAACTAAACCATATATGTAACCAATTACCATCACATCATGTGAAAACAACCATTAAATGTTTCAAAACTTTGAAAATTTGCAATATGTGGTTATAAAACATATGTTTAAGTGCATTACAAGCAAAAAGGAAAGAAAAGGAAAAGAAGAAGAAAGGCATTACCTCACTGCCAAGTGCAGTATAAACATCACTGAACTCAAGACCAATATAACCACTTCCTACAATTGCAATCCAGTCAGGAACAAACTCCAATTTGAGCGCATGATCACTGGTGATAACAGTCTTTCCTGCAGTAATTAGCAAACAATCAGTAAGAGCCTAAGGCAATAGAAAACATTACATTACAGTCAAATGGGACATATGTTCAGCCTTCTATTGGAGCAATTTTTTTTTTTTTTCTAAAAAATAAAAGGTAAAAACACATTTTTTAAATATAAAAGAGACTAGAAGATACATTTACCATCAACTTCAATGCCTTTAGGGACAAAAGGAACAGAACCGGTAGCTATGATTATATCTTTGGCTGTTACTATTTTTTCAGGTAAGCCAACCTTCCCATATTTCACCTTTTGAGGGCCCTGAACAAATACATAAAATTTTGTTACAAAAGCTATGGTAGTTGAGATTTTAAAAGACCATAGTGCATGTATTTTGTTTAAGGAAATGAATTAGACTTACCAAGATCGTACCAACACCAGTCAATATGTCCACTCCAAGTGCCTTCATTGAGTTGGTTAAATTAGTGCGAATTTTTGAAGCAAGATTATTTGCATGATCAGCAACTCCTTGTCTGTCATATCCAGCAGCTGAAACCTATTTAAGTAAAAAACAAGAAATAGAATAGTAAAATAAATAGTTGTGGCTGTATTAAAAAAGGTTTGTAACATAGACATGCATAAGGAATAATAAAACAGATTAAGAATTAGATTCGGGCTGAAGAAACTCAAAATCACTTGCGTGAATGGTATTACCATGCACAAATAACAATAAGCAAATGAAAAGAGAAAATGACAAGGCGAGAATGTGCATCTCTAATCAACTTAAAAACAATTAAATCTAATTACCTGTAGACCCAAAGCCTTCATGTGATGCTCACTTTGAAGTTCACGCATCCTACCACTTACAGCCAGGAGAGCTTTTGAAGGAACACAACCTCTGTTTACGCATGTCCCCCCAACTACGTCTCCCTCAATAATAGCAGTTTTAAGACCCTGAAATAGTTATAATGAAGATTACTCCTTCTGCCACTTGAATATACGTACATATAGGAAAATACCCAGCTAGGCAGCTATATACCCACTGAATCTAGAAAGTCGAGGAACAGTAAAAACTAGAAGATAATTGCAATTGAATGTATTCTCGTTTTTCACAGAAAATCAACTTTCTTTCACACATGACGCCATTTTCACAGCTCCGAGATAAGCTAAGAATTACATTTTCTACAGAAGAACATACTTGGATAAAAGAAAATTCAAAATTCCAATCTCATATTGGGCAAGAGCTAACCAAACAGTAATCAAATTTTCTCACCATTTCTCAGCTCAAACCAATGCCATAGTCCATTCAAACTAATTCAATCCAACAAAAATGAATAAAAAACAATACCTTCTCGACTGCATGCAACGCAGCTCCATGTCCACCAACGCCAGCGCCAATGATAATCAAATCATAATCAAACGACTTTGGAGCAGACCCATTGTCCGCCGCCGAAGCAAAAACCTTCCTCCCGTGTCCCTTTGCAGGGAGACAAATTCGTTGGGAACAAGACTTATTCAGAGAAGAGAATCCAAACGCCTCCCTTCGGAGTCCACAGAACCGGAGGTTTATCGGCTTGGACTGAGCGAAAGCTGGAGAATCAACGGAGGCAAGGCTCGATCTCGGAATGACAGCCGCCGCGGATTGAGAGAAGGATAAGGAGAGAGTGGAATGCATCTCCGGAGCAGAAGAAGTGGATAATTTGGCTATGGAGGTTCCTGGTTTTGGGGAGAGATCTGAGGAGATATAGAGTGGGGACGGAACTTCGTGAAGTCCGTTGCGAAGAAGTGAAGTTGTGGGTCGGGCGGATATATCAAAGTCTGGGTTGTTTAACTACTTTTATTTTCTGAATAAATAACAGTATGATCCCAAATTTTTAAGTTTATTTCAAAAAAAGTCACCAATATTTCAATACAATCGGTTGTGCCCTCCTGTTGTTGCCCCCCATGATCAAAGGAGTCCCTTGTCACTTAAGGAACGTTTCAATGGTTAAACAATAGAACAATCATCCATACACATTAAAGGTTATTAGTTTAAATTTAAAGACAAACAAGGATGATAATGAGAAGAAGAATGATTATTGTGTATTTATTTTATTGAATTTAACTCTAATTCAGCTTCTTTTTTTTTGCTTAAACTCGTTTAATACAATGAATAAGCTCAAGCTTAAGTTTAAGTTTAATAATAAATTTTAGTTTTCTAACTAGAAAGTTTATTACATATATACTTAAATGAGTTTTGCCAAATTAATTAAGCTTAAACTTGATGAGTGATTACACATTTTAACATGAATTTAACTTTTCAAATTCAGTTGAAACTTGAGTTTAAATATTTACATAATTAAATAGACTTACTACCTTTTTAATTTCTAACATTAAAATTATCAAATGTACAAAAATAAATGACTTTAAAGGTGTCATGTTCATGCCATGCTCTATCATTCTAACATAGACAACACAAGATTTCTATTTCTTTTTCGTCAAACATTATTTCTCGTTGAATATATCACCTACCATTTTGATGATTAATTGTTGATGCTTTCTAGTTAGAGCTAGGTCATTGCTGGATGAAATCAGAAGATTTGGGGTAAAACAAGTGATGGACACAAAATGTTGGGCTTCTTTTTACCGGTAGCTTCTGTTAGTTGTCCCACTATTTGCTAATGTGGCCCATCCTCGTATTCTGTCTTTTAGATCTTTGCCACCGGCCAACTAATAACTAGGTTATTGCTACTACCTCTGTCTGATTTACTGGACCCATTTATTGATTAGGTTTATAATAATAATAGGGAAATGTTATTGAAACAGTTATTTTGTTTGATTTTTTTTTTTTGTATAATTTGACGTGTTATTAAAATGATTAATTCTTTTAATTTATATAAGATCGTAATATTGAATATATTTACTCATTTAATAATATGTGAATATTATATAAAAAAATAAAACAAAAAAGTTATCTTTATAACATCACCCATATTAATAAAATAAAATTTGTTATACAATTTGTATTGTGCTGGATTGTACAACAATGATTATTAGATGAGAGTCAACCCCTTGACTCTTAACATCCAGCCATTTCAAACTGCAAAATATGATAGTCTTATTAAAATTTTACATACCAAAATATTACTACTTTTAAATTTTTACTTCTATTCTAAATTCAGTTTAGACGGTAGAAACATTTATTTAGGTGTGTAAAAATCATGTAGGGTACTACAGAGTATTACTATTTCCAATTTAATTAACTCTCATGTTTTATATTTAAGGTTAACACGATTATTAATTACACTCAATGAAAATTTAGCTAATGTTGTAAACAAGATATAAAACGTAGCGTTAGAGTGATTTATTCTCAGGTCTTATCAATACAAGCTTAAAGATAGTATAGAAATTTGGTATTAGAGTAGTTGATCAATTGACATTTTACACGAAAATTTAGTTAATGATTTTGTATAACATACAAATTACGAATTAAATAATAACTACTAAACAAAAATCACACATAGAAAAAGAGCTTTAAACATTCACTAAACCATTCAAGAAAGTACTTCCTAAATTAACATGTAAAAAATCAAATCACAAGGTAGGAGAAAATACAATTTTTATTGATTTTGCACAAAAACTTGATTATCTCATGAAAAAAGAGTTATGCACACTTGATATGAGTTGAAGTACACAAACACTTTTCTTGTCATTAATTCTCTCTTTTCCTTTTAATTAAAATAAAAATACATTTAAACCAATCAAGACTTAAGTGTTAGTTGCACTTACGCACTAGCATTCTCTTATCCCACACGTGTATTTTTAATATTGTGGGATAGTACTTTTAAAAAATGGTTATTTCAATGAATCTAGGCCTCCATATGGCTAACATATGCCCAACAAACCTAGGACAAACTAGGTTTGGGCCGTCATTGGAGGTAGGGGGTCCTTGGGTCCCAAGACCCTCCTAAACTTTAGAATAAAATTACTAATATAGTCCATTAATTTTAATTTTTATTATTTTCAACTTTAATTTATTTATTTATACAATTTTAATTCATTTCTTTATTAATTTTTCATTTTGTCTCATAAGATTTTTTTTTTAAGATCTGCAACTAGTCTGTGGTTTTTGAAAGTAGTGA
>BPVZ01000001.1:91783-114370 GCA_020521535.1 Rubroshorea leprosula | reverse complement strand
TCGTTACGAGAACGATCCACGTAAGGCCGTCGTGGACACGTGTCCGTCCACTCTGACTTTCTCCTCCGATCTTTTCTCGTTAACTCCCCCACATTTAAACTTCCATCTTCTTCCTTCCCACTCAACTCTGCTCTGCTATCTCTCCAAAGAAATTTTGAAGTGAAACACCAAAATCCAAGAAAGGATCACAAACGACATGATGGGTGGCGGCAACTTGGAGACAAGGTCATTGCTTGATGATTTCCGTAGCTTCGACAAGGGTGGTTTCTTTGACCTCGGTCACCCCCTCCTCAACCGCATTGCCGAGAGCTTTGTTAAAGCCGCCGGCGTAATCCTCTCTCCTTTTTTGGACTTGGGTTTCTATTCTTATTTGTTCAAAAAATGATTTTGGTGGTGGGTTTTGCAGATTGGAGCGATTCAGGCTGTGTCTAGGGAGGCTTATTTTACAGCCGTTGAAAGTATGTAGTCGTTCAGTGGTTCCCCATTCTCGTTAATTTGTTTGCTTATTAATGGCATGTGGGTTTATTGTTAGGTGCGCGGGCTGATTCAAGTGATCCCTCTGAAATCACCCCCGGGGGTGCCAAGAAACATCGTTTTCCTGATCACATCAAAGGTGTGCATTGATACTGTCAGAGTTTCCTTCTTGGTGAAATTGGGTTTTCCGATGTCACTGAGACTAGCGTTGTCTTCTCTTCTCTTGGAAGAGCCACTTGTTTGCCTCTTCGTTCGTTTTGTGTTGTAGATACAAAAAGCTTATTTCACTTGAATTAAACTTCTTTTGGGTCTTCTAAGTAGATATATGATCAGATTTTAAACACAAAATTTAAACTTTCACACTGTTTTGGTAGTTTGAAATTGAGTATGAGGGGCCCTTAGGGATCCCGTTAGCCTTTGCCATGGAGATTGGGACTTGGATGTTTGTCTAATGTCATTTAATTACTTACTTAAATGGCAGAAGAGAAAAATCTCTTTGCATTTTAGATTATATCCTTGTTAGTGTAACTTAGTGGTATGCTGCTGCATGAACTTTGATTTTGTTGTTTTGTGGTTTGCAGGAGAAACCAACAAAAAAACTCTTGAAGCATTGGTGAGTTCTTTGTTCTAAACTTCAGCATGAGTTTCCAAGTCAAGTAGCTACAAGGCATTTTTGATGCTTATGCTTGTTTAGAGTGTTCTGATTCTAAGTATGTAATCTACTTGGAGAGAAATGGCTGCTTTGCCATAGGGTAATCTGTTAAAGGGTTCAGTTTTCAAGATTGTTATATAATTCTGTCATGGATTATTCTTGTTCTCTTGAGGAGTTGTTTTGTACCAATGAAGTTTTTTACAATGTTTTATAGGTGAAGAGCACTGGAAAGGAATCCCTACAATGGGGTAAGTTTAGAGCTTTGATGTCATAATTTTTATTAGCGGTCCTAGATTTCTTGACTTAAGAGGGTAAGGTTAAGTTTAAATGGCTGATTTGCAGTAAATGATAGAGAAATCATAGTCTTGTCTTGAATTTTTATCTTGGTTCATGTCATGTGATGATAGAGAGCTAATAAGTTGTTTTATAAACTGCAGGCTTGGCTGCAGGTATATATTCAGGTCTAACGTACGGCCTAAAGGAGGCTCGTGGAGCTCATGATTGGGTGAGTTAAATGTCCCCTTTCTGTTGTTGTTGTTGTTGTTGTTGTTGTTTTTAGATAGCAACTATCAAATAATCAAGGAGACTCAACGGAAGGAAGTGAACAAAGAGTTTCATTGCAAAAAGTTGACATAAACAGTCCTCTTTTGTGACCTTAGTCCTCTCCATTTGACCAATGCTGGGTTGGATAGGAAGAGGAAGAAAAAGTTAATGGTTAAACTAGACAATAGAACTATGCAACAAATGAGTAGTTAGGGGATCAAGTAACCATCTCTCTTTACACTTTGCATTTTCCCTATGGATCAAGCAAAACATCAGTGCCGTTCTATTGTCCTGGGTTTGGTAATAGCATTGGTGAGCTTTTATGCAGAAAAACAGTGCAGTTGCGGGGGCAATTACAGGGATGGCATTGGCATTGACATCAGAGGACACCACCCATGAGCAAGTGATGCAATGTGCCATCACTGGAGCTGCCATTTCTACAGCTGCAAATCTTCTTGCTGGGATATTCTAAAGTTAGAACCACTGGTAGGGTTGTGCTGCCTCATTATTAGTTTCCCTTTTGGCCAGAGAGACCAATTTTTGGTATCTTGGTGTTTTTTTTTCAAGGATTTTTAATTTCCTTTTGAATGCAAGGATAAAGGGTTTGGAATCTCTCATTGAGAAAAATATGTTTTATAGTTTTCTTTTCTAATGACTTCTATGATAAATCGAGAGATAACAACAGAAGTACTTGAATTACTTATTCCACCTTGTGATTATTGGTAATTGCTATAAATGTCCTACAATTTCTTTTATCTATCTCTTTTGGTCAGTTCTCTTCCTATTTTAGATCAAACCTTTTTTTGTTAATTACAAATACAAATAAAAAAAAATTAAAAATGAAACTGTATGGAAAGATGAACCATTGTCTCCAACGAGAGCCATGCTTAATTTTTTTATTTTGACGGTAGGGATATTTCCAAGTTATATAGATTAGAGATTGGTGTTTCTCAATACAAAAAAGTGCAGTCTAAATATTAAAAATTAACAAAACACCATAAATATATCATTCAATGCATGTTGAAGATGTTGCTACCGTTCCTAGCTTCTCCGAGCTAATTCATGAGATTAGCGCTACCAATTATAGCACTTTTTTTTCACTGGTTGTATTAAAATAGTTATTTTTGATAATAACATTGGTTTAAGAGTATTTCAAATAATAAAGAATTTAATACATCAAATTAAAAATTTTAAATTTAAGTTTTAATATAAATGAAAAGAGGCTGAAAAAAATAAATTATCTTTATTAAATAGATTATTATATTACCGTAAAAAAAAGACTATCTAACATTAAAATTAAATGTTAAAAAAGTTATCTCATGACAAATACAGGACAATAAAAGCACCAAAAGAGAAATAAAAATGCAGCTCGGATTCACCTGTTGTGCCCAAGTGGTGTCACTGCAATTCAAAAGGATTACCGATGAAATACACTCTGATAAGTGATTGAATTTTGTCAAAAAATTAAAATATTAATTTTTAATTTTTAATTTTTAATTTTTAATTCCTACTACTAGTTGTGTAAAAGAAAAAAGGGTCAAAACGCAGAAAGTACCGAGTAAATATAAACCAAAAAAAAAGAAAAAAAGAAAAAATACTTACCGCCTTTGGCCGTCAAGTCAAATCTCCTAAACGCGTATAATTTTTAGCAATGATAAATGTAAGGCTCCACAGTCTCATTGTTGTTTTAAATCTTCTATCTTTTTTCATATCAACCTCCAAACCAACAGCAGCAGATTTCCTCGATCTTCAAGGTTTGATTTTCACTCTCAATTCTTTCTTTGATTCATTCATGTCGTTTGTTTCTTCTAGTGTTTTTTGGGTTTTGCTCATTCTGGGTGGATGGGATCTTCGATTTTTGTTGCGTTTTAGGGTTTAACAATAGAAAGATAATCAAATTTGATATTGCGTCCAAGTTTCATATCTAGGGTTCTTGTGTTGTTCCGTTTCTGAAAATTGGAAGGGTGTGGGTGCGAATTTGAAGATATCAACTTCTTGCTATTTTGGTTTCTTTAGGAATTTTAGGCTGGTAATTGAAAAAGGGTTTGTATAATTGTGTTCTACTTTCGTTTTTGGTTCCTTAATAAAAGTTCTTCAGTTTTGAAAACTTGCGGGATCGAAATATTGGCATTTGGCCTGCTTTACTCATTCTCTAATATTTTCTTTTGCCTAGTTTTTTGTCTCCTGATGGCAGAAAATGTTGATATGCTACGAAAGCAATTTTTACCCATAAAATTTTAATTGAAGATATCGTTCTAGTACTACAGAACTATCTACAATCATGATCAAATAGATAATATGATTGTTTAATATGGTAGATTTTTCATGGTAATTTTATGTTTCTTTCTGATTGAGTTTTCTTATTTCATTTTGTTGAGGATTTTTGTTTTTTTCTGTGCCAAGTGCACTTATTTTGTTAATAGAAGGAAGAAAAAAAGGAGGGTATACTAGTAGTGACAACTTTGTTAGGTTTATTTACTTCGGCAGTTGAGCTAGTTTTTTACATTTATTTTTTCATACAGTGAAGTTGCCAAGTGTCAATAACTAAAGCTTATAATGGTGGATGCAGGGTATCTGATATTTGGGTTGAATTGAATTTATTCGGGAGGTTGAAATCTTCTTAAGAGAGTTTAAAACATGTCGAGTAAGAAGGAGGAGAAAGGTCAAGCTGCAGCTGAAAGAATTAAGGCTGCAGCACTGAGTGCTGCGAAAGGTCTCAGTCGTGCTCAGGCTGAACGGGCAGCGGCTGCTGCAGCTCGAAATGTCAATGCTTATGGGCAGAAGGAAGAAGGGCCTAGCAGATGGCAGGAGAAAAGGGAAGCAAAGAGGCAAATGTATTTGATGAGCACTGAAAAGGCCGTGAGATTAGGTGAAAGAAAGGACCTTAAGCCTTCAATGTCTACCATTGGTGGCACAGCTTCACAGTGCCAGAAATGTTTCCAATCAGGGCACTGGACATATGAATGCAAAAATGAACGTGTGTACATGTCACGACCCTCACGGACCCAGCAGCTTAAGAACCCAAAATTGAGGATGAAACCGTCGATCTCTTATGAGGATTACCCTGATGTAAAGGATGAGAATGATGAGAAGAATGAGAAGCAATCTAAGAAGAGTAAAAGAAAGCATCGGTCAGATACTGATTCTGGTAGTGATAGCGAGGCTTCAGTTTTTGAGACCAGTGGCTCATCATCTGTCACAGAATCAGATTCTTCTTCAGAGAGTGGTACAGATTATAGTTCATCTGATTCTGAGGAAGAGAGGAGGCAGAGGAGGAGGAAGAAGAAGCAGAAGAAGGGAAGGAGCAGAAGGTACAGCTCGTCTTCTGAGTCTTCTGATTCAGACTCAGATTCTGATTCTGATGATAGACGAAGCCGGAGGAAGAGCAGGAAGCATAGCAAAAGGCGCTGAAGGAAAGATGAAGCTTAGTGGTCCTGTAATGTATTGGGTCCGTATGTTCTAAACCAAGGAATTGCTAGACGCCTAAATCTCTATGCTTTCTTTATCAAGTTAATTAAGCTGTCACCGTGGAGCTTGTGGTGTTAGGCATGTTGGAGATCAAGCTTTCTGGGAATAAGCTTTCTAGAAGTTTTCTTCATTTTCTTTCTTTGGGATGTTGAATTCGATTACTCGAGAGTGTTACCTGTTGTATTTTAATATTAGCTCAACTTAGACCAATTTTATTTTGTTTAGCTTGCTTTATGCAAGTAAATCAAGTTAGTTTGTGAAATCATGTGTTCTGGCTTCATTCATCTACTTAGCATTTGGAGAATCATCTATCTCTCTGAAGAACATGGCAGAAGAGCTCCTCACTAAGCATCTAACCCTTTCCTACCAAAGTAGAAATGAAAATGCCAATTATTTTAACAATAAAAGTACTGTCTGGATATTTCCCTTGATGGGTCCCTTCTCTTTTTTTCTGTGAGTAAGGACGCTAGGAGACTATGTACCTAAATAGAAGGTGAAATAGCAGCTGAAAAGGACAATAGATTCGCCTTAGGAGGGAGATACAGAACAGCAGTAGGAGCATCTTCTCAAATGAGTGTCTATAAGTTTTGGCCTGAATAGTGAACCTTCTTTTTCCTTTCCCATGACCTGCACTTCCTCAGTTTAGTTTGATGAATCATAACTTTGCTACCTTCTGTCTGCACCAGTATACATACAATATCATACAACTATAAAAGTTCATTTACTCATTCCACCTACTCTTAATAACCTTCATTTTCATTTTATTGTCTTTCGGCACATCTAATTGTGGACAATATATAATAAAGAATAATTTCTGGTACTAATCTTTCAAATATCATCTTTTCCTGCTTCTCAAACCTCGGGCTTCTTTGTCAAATAATCTAATAGGAGTGTGGAGTGTTGTTTAGCAACAAATATCTGAAGTGTTTTTCGGTTGATTTAAAAAAAAAATTAAGAATATTTATAAAATTATTTAAATATTTTTAATAAATTAGTTATATATATTGATAATTCTTTAATATTATTATATCATCTAATTTCGACTACTAATTTCTCAAAGACTAAAAAAAGTTAAGTGAGAGAACAACTCAACAAATTTAATTAAGACACAAGAAAAAAAAATAAAAATAAAAGAATAAGATGCAAAACAAAATTACCACAAACTACAAAAGCTCAAGAAAATTCAAAAGAAAAAGAAATAGCCCATAAATGGAGGTGAAATTTATTGAACAATATTACGACTCTACCCGTTTATAAACCAGCTACTAGAAAGCTCTGTAAGCGGAGGGAAAAGCAGAATCCCGTATTCCTGTGCCCGCCAAAGGCCAAACCCAGGAATCCTACAAGTACTCTCTCGACCTAAGCCAAGATGAGTACTATGAAATTTTGCCGTGAATGGTTCGTCATCTTCCTCAAGTTTTGATCTTTTTGCATTCGCTTTTCCTGGGTTTCTCGATTTTTTTCAGAAGTTTTGTCCCATTTTTTTTTTTTATCTTCTTTTGTGCTGAATCTTTCGTGGTTTTTTCTGTTAATGAAGCAACAACATTCTGTATCCAAAGGAAGACAGGGACCAGAAGATCCTTCTCTACGCTTGCCGGAATTGCGATCACCAGGTCGGTCTCTTCCCTTTCTAATGTACTGAAGTAGATTAGGGTTTTTTGGGTTTTTCGGTGATTTTATTTTAGGTTTAGTGGTTGGTTAATTCAGTGTTCAACTATTAGCAAAACCCTAATTCGCTTTTGCGTGTTTGTTTCTTGCTTTTCGGTTGAGAAATATTGGTGTGTGTTTAGGTTTAATCTTATTGAGTGTATATTTCTAAGGTTTTAGCAATGAGTTTTTGTATTTATTGAACACTAAAATGGAGTAGCATATGCTGATTAGTTCATAGAACAACTTTTGCATCTTTCTTTTCACTGTTTAGATTAATTAGGCTTGGTGAATTGAGAGAAAACTTTTGGACTTGTTCCGTTGAAGGAATGACTTTTCTTTGGTGAAACCATATAAATAAGACTATTTGTTACAATGTACTTCTGCTAAGATGAAATCATTTGGTAATAGCTAATAACAACTCCCCCTAAGTGTTAGCTATTTCCTCTTTAACTCAGACTCGTTAGAAGTAAATTAGTGAAAGCTAGGACTAGCCACTCCATCAACCAAACATGACTGATGGACTTCAGTCCTGTATCAGTTTAAAACCTTCTCAGCTGTGAATGAAAATATTAGGAATTAAAACAGGCTGTCCATCTATTGATCGGGTCATCATCGAGTAATTTGTGTACTTACCAATGCAAGCTTAGCAAAGATGATATCTACAAGTTTAAAACTTTTATTCTGGGGTCTAGGTCAGGGACTCAAATCCTTACAGCTAAGCACTAATTTATTTACTGATAAAAAAGGGAATCTGTTTACTTTTCATTGTCTATTTGTAATGTTCTCATGGCCAAAATCAGTTAGTGACCTTTCAAATGGGATGACTTCTCGTTGTCATTTAACTTGATTTTTGTTTTATCCTTTTTGTTGCTTAACCTTCTGAATACCTGATTCCTGTTTTATTTATATAAGTATGGTTGTGGAATGCAATAAGTGATGGATTTTTCTATCTCATATATTTTTCCATAGTTAATTGTGAAAATTTTGGAAGTACAGTTAATTGACTACCATCATAGAAATTAAATCATGTTTCTATTGATATTATCCAACTATAGGGTTTAGAAATTACAAGAGGAGGTTTTCCTGTGTGTTTTATGTACTTATTCTTCCAACACCATGCAGGAGGCAGCTGATAACAATTGTGTCTATAGAAATGAGGTACACCACTCTGTTGGAGAGCGCACTCAAGTATTGCAGGATGTGGCTGCAGATCCAACTCTTCCTCGAACTAAATCTGTTCATTGTGCAAAATGTGGTCATGGAGAAGCTGTCTTCTTCCAGGTCAAGCCTCCTAAACCTTTTCCCTCTTTCTTGGCCATCCTCAAAGAAGCTTATATTGATATGTACCTCATGATATCTGGTTGTCTGTTATCTTTTCTTCTCCCATTCTACAATGATTCTTGTGATGAAATCATGGTAGAAATAGGAGTAAGGGTTATATTCTTGCATTTGGATACCTTTTCCAGGACATGCTAATCTATTAGATTGTTAACTTCTCTTGAAAGGTTGGAGGAAATTGTTTCAGTTGGGCCTATCCCAACTGGAACGATGGCAGCCAAAGCATGAGTAGTGCTATTATTCCTCCATTTTCCCCTTTTCCCGCTCTAATGACTTTAGCTTGATCCTCTTTTGTTTTACATTTCCTCATGTTTCATGTCAATTTGTAATCCAGGTGGTGTGTAATGATTGTGGCAGATCTACTAATGCTAAATATTTTGTATGTATCTACAGGCAACCGCTAGAGGAGAGGAAGGTATGACGCTGTTCTTTGTCTGTTGTAACCCAAACTGTGGATATCGTTGGAGAGATTGACGTTAGATTGCGCATAACCAGCATTGGTGTAACAAAAGGTCTATATTCCTGAACTTAGGATTTTTGCAGCAATTTGTCTGAAAATGCAGATCCGCAGCTTCAACGTTTAACACTTCCATGTTAATTTTTAATGTGGGTTGCCACCATCGTTCAGGCATAAAAACTTGTGATTTGTCAGAATTCTGTTGTAATTTTTTGTGTAAACAACTTCCCCGCAGTGGCCTTTTTTTTTGGTATTTTTTCTTTTCTAGAAGGGCGTTGAACTGATTGAAGATTGAACTTTCCCCACTTATAACCAAATGAAAGGTAGAAACAAACGAGATAAAATGATAAAATGGATTAAAAATGGTTGGTTAATTTTTTTTTTTTTTTTTAAATTATTCATTGTATCATAATAATGTTTAATTTGGGTCGCAAAAAAATTTAAGGGTGTGTGTGTTATTCCCAATTTCAACTGTCAAAAATTTTGACGGATTTTGCCAGTCCGGTTCCCGACCGAAATATTGTAATCAACTCGCGTGAATGGGTTTATGCACAGCTGATCAAAATATTAGGCCCAATCCTGATAAACGGCTCAAATCCATATAGCTCGCCTCTACAAACAGCTAAACTAGTACAGCCATAGCATTCAGCTAGTGCGGAGGCCCAACATTTGGCTTGACAAACCATTTTTAAATTAAGTCATTTTTTTTTAATATATTTTATGATAAATAAATATTTTTTTATTATATCTTTATTATTATTTTTATTTTAACTATTCATAATATTATAAAAAAATTCTCTTTATTTTTATTTTTTTTAGATAATATAAGTAAAAACATAAGTTATATACTTAAAATTTTAATATAAAAATAAAATTAAAAAACATTTATTATTATAAAACAGAACGAGTAAGAGGTGTTCCAGGCTTTGCCGAAAAACAAATCCCCTAGTACATTAACCAAAAAGCTCATGGTAACTCGACAGGATTCAAATTGCCAAGACCAAATTTTCTCTGTCAGCATAAATGATGATAATCGTTTTTCTATACAAGAATAAACTTGCCGGTGGAAAATTAACCACCTACCAATTAGTTGATTTATCCTTCCAACCTAGAAAGAATCCCAAGATTAATCATATCCCAAAACTGGATCCAAGGCAATAAAAAATTTGGAAGTAAAAATTTATCTACAATAGACATTTGAGAGAAATCTGGATAGATTAGCTCTCCAATTATTTTCTCTTTCAATCTCTATGGGGACTCCAAAGATGATAGTGTCCTTCTCAACCACTCTGATAGGCTTTTTACCTTCACTGATTGAATGACCTGAAAATCTTCTGCATTTTTGAGCATGACCTGAAAATCATGCTTGAATGCTTCCAAACTTCTATAGTAGTTGTTCTCTAACCTAGACTTTATAATTTCAGGAGACAGTGGCACTGGGACCCTGTGAAAATTCCATAACTACAAACATTATGCATATTTTCAAATTTCAATCTAGAAGCTTTAAAGAGTTAGTTGTTGCAGAGTACACATAATTATTATACCCCTGATATAGGAAAGTAAAAGATCAAATCATGTATATAACCGTGTAAAGATGTCTGCTAAGAAAGATATACCTGTTTGTAAAAGTGGATTTCTCGGAGATTTGATTCAATTTATTAACTCCATATTTATCCTGAAATTTTTAACAAACAAAATTAAGAAGAATTTCTGGCTAAACCTCCAAAAAAGTTCACCAAATTTCAATCGCCAAATGAAAGTGGTAGAAGATGTCATTTCACCCCATACCTGAACTTTGCGCCCTGATTGTTCTAATTTGACAAACTCAGAGAGTAGCTGATCTCTACTGTTACTATCAATTTGACGTTGCTCCAATTGGGTATCTGCATCAAAGAGCTCCCAAGGACTGTGATTATGTGTTTCCCTGGGGTTATCCCTGTACTGAATGGCGTACCTTTCCCATGGACTATCAGGAAATTCAGAACATTTAGGCTTCACAGAAACAACCCGGCCATCCCACCAGTTGCCATCATTGCCATCCTCATTTTTCCACCACCAGACTTTACATTTATCCCGGCAGCTCCAATTTCGAGTGATAGCAGCATCAAAGCGAGTTCTTTCCACAAGAAAGTCAGGGAGACTAGTCACTTCAGACAGAGTTAATTTAAATGATTCATCAAAAACATTGGAAGTAGGATTTGTAAATCTAAGTGTCAATTTGCAGCAGCTCTCCCCAGACCCGGGAAATGTAGAATATTGAAGGTCTTCAACTTTACAAAGTTCCACTGCCCTTACTTTTTTTCCTTCCAGTGTGGTCCAAGGGCCCTGTTCTCTCAGCCTCGGGCGATTATGAGTCAGATACTCTTCATGCCCCTGAAAAAGAGAAGCTTCCCAGGTGAATCACTAATATCATCGCAAATACTAACCTAAAATAAGCACTAAATGCCAAAAGGCCGAGATGAAAGAGTGATCATCTTAAACGACTACTAACCTGTCTTAAATACACAATTTCATCTCCTTGTTGTGGAATATAGTGAAAGCCCTCCTCATGTACTGTCAACATCAACCATGATCCTTTTCTATCTGATCGATGTGACTTCTTTATTGGACTAACATCACAGGAAGAGTAGTTACTTCTTCTATTTCTGATAGACCTCAATCCAACTGTCATCATCGAACTTGATTCTGATTCCTTGCTTGGAAGTTGTCTTCCACCAAAGGAGCTACTGGGGGCACTTCCATATGTCTCTTCTGACTTAAGTACATTTGCTGACTTAAACTTACTGGACCGTGTCCTACGAGCCCCATCAGGTGTGCCTTCATGGACCTCTGCTACTGTGGTCATACCCAGATTGCAATTGTTTTGGGGACTTCCTTCCATGCCACCTTCATGTTCTGAATTAGTCTTATCCCTATGTAACTTTGATCTTGTATAAACAACATCATACATCTTTTTTGATTGCATATGTGACTGCCCTGCGTCATTCAATGTGGATGCTGGAGCCCGATCAACTTGAGCACCTGGTTCATGCAATCTATGACTTCCATGATCTGAACCAAACCCACTGGTTTCATCAAACTTAGGTACTTCTGAGATGGGATTTTCTTTCAACTCAGAGGAAAAATGGTGCAATGAATCACACTCATCATTAACATGATTCTCTTGGGAACATCGTATTTTCACCTCAGAAATTTCAGAATTTGTTGAAATGCATTTAGATGTTATCCTCAACTTCATTGAAACAGGAGTATTGCATTCTTTTAGCTCAGGAGGCTGATCAATGCCATTGTGATAGTGTGTAGCTGCTGCAGTTGTATCCTCAGAAGATATGTTAGCCCATTTGAGGGATTCTTGATGATCCTTGCATTCACTGAAAATTGACTGCATTTCAACATTAGCAAAGCCATTTGAAACTTCTGATACAATATCAGCAGCCTTTTCACTTTTTATGTAACCATCATTATTTTTAATCTCTTTGGGATCATTAAGACGTTCCCTAGAACCAGTGTGTGCATCTGATGACATGGCATCTCCCAACCTAAGACGTTTAGAAGAACGAGCCTTGGCTCCTCCCCATTTGACAGTCCCATCTACAAATCCTTCCAGCAGATGCAAGTGATCTGCAATCTTATCTGACAACCCTCTAGCTCCTCTACTGATTATGCTGGAATTCATTTCTTGAGAAGAACAACCTGGATCAAAAGAGCGGGTATGCCTTATACTTCCTTCAGTTTCATCCTGAGAACCTGCGCTTGCTAAATTATCCAGCTTCTCAACTTTCCTAAGTATCCTGCTCTCTAGGGTCACAGATTTATTGGAATGTCGAGCTGGCAATTTCAGAACCAACCTCTTTCTGGCATTATGAGATTCAGGGGTTTCATGTATTTTAATTACATCCTCAGATACATCTAGAGAAACTTCTTTTCCTTTTGAATGCTTCTTTGCTTCATTTTGCAGAGACCTACCAGATTCATCACTCTCAATGTTTGAATCATGGATCATGGATTCACTTTCAGATGACCCACTAATGGAGCCATCTTCATCTTCTCCATCAGAAGATGTTCCAGTAATTTTGGAAAACAATGTCAGAGCATTGCGTGCAGCTGCTCTTTGAGGTCTCAATGACTTTGATGAAGACTTTTTGTGGGAAGCTTTTCGGCTGTTTCTAGATTTCTTATTGTGCTTATTTCTGGATGAATTGCCATCACATTCATCCAAATTCCTCCTTTTAACACGCCTCCCAGAAGATGTCATGATCTCAACCTGAAGAGGGAACATCAAGTCAAGTGAGACATGCCATAAATATTGAGACAGAAAATTGTGGAAACAGAGAAAGAAATAGAAAAGAAAAACCTTACTTCACTCTTTAGTTTTTTCCTTTTTGATCTGCGACGGACATCATTATCATTGTCCTCCATCTCACTGTCTTCTGCACTGCACTCTGACTCACCAGAGGAAGAACTTATAATTCCTTGATCCACTCCTGCAGAGAACTCTTCAGTGACATTATACTCTGAATCATTATCGTCACTTAGCACTTCAATTTCGGGTTCCCAATCCATAACATCCATAAATTCTGGAAGGGGATCAACCATTCCATCCAAGTCTGCCAATGGTAACATTTGATATTCCTGGTCTAGAGTGATGTCTGGACCAACAGCAAGTTTTGAAGATGAAGGATGCCACTCAAGACCCAGAGCACCTAACCGTCTTTTCTGGTACATAGTCTGATAGGGTTCTTCATATGGTATCATGCCTGAAATGTTCCATCATACCCATCACCACTGAGAATAAAATCATTGGACGAACAACAGAAGAGGAATAGAAGGCCTCAATCATTTGGGGCAGCACAGACTAGGAACTAACCTGAGTCACAGAGGAGGTCTTGAATATTCCTTCTATATGGAGCAAGCTGAGTTTCCTGGATTGAAAGTTATGTTATAGAGCAAATGAAGTGGAAATGTAAAATATCCATTTTAACTGCTATATAATTCATTTCTTTTCTTTTCTTTCATTCCTTTTTCCTTTAATAAATTAAACACAAAACTAGTAATATTAATTTATTTCTAAAAAGATGGTATTAACCACAAAGCTTTCACCGCACATACTTTAACTGCCCTGTACAAATCTAAATGTTATTAAAGTAGATAATACAAAAAAAGCTAACAGTGATACAGTTAAAAAAAAAAAAAATAGATTAACCAACCTGGTCAACTACATTTCCATGAGTATCTTGCATAAGCGGGCGATAATCACCAAGAAAGAACTGTTAACAAGATGCAAACATGGTTAGTAAAATTAAAGAGCTATTTAACCTTGTTTGAGCATGATTAAAGGCTGATAAATGCATAACAAGTTATTACTGGTATTGGGGTTTTTTCTTTCTTTCTTTTTTTTCAAACTACCATTCTATATATGAGCACCTGATCATATTTTGCATCCTGTTGGGCCTCCCCTTGGCCAGTGTTTAACACATACAATTGGCCAACATCATCTGAAAGTATAATGGATGTGCCATCCCTAGACAACAAGAAATGTATTTGGTAACAACCAAAGCAGCTTTAACAACACCAAAGAATAATTGTACGTTGATCAAAATTCTAGATGGACATTTATATGTACAAGAAAGAGCACCATCTACAAGTCTTCAATTTCCAATAAAAGGACTCAAGGCTGAAAAATATATGAGCCATTAAAAGCTCAAAACGAAGTACAAAAATAAAATATCAAGCCTAGAGGCATACTGTAAAAATATCTAATGTGACATTTTCAGTGTAGAGTTTTATATTTATATATAATAGTGCAAGAAGAAAAAAATTGATTTAAAATCTAAAGATGATGATATGCAACCTCCGAGCATATTTGAAGCATAAAGGTGTTAACCAAAGGCTATATTCTTAATGTAGCAATAAAGATCCCAATCGCAAGTAGATTCTACTGAAACTACAGACAACTGGAGCATTTTGAAGAATATTATGCAAAAGAAACTATGATGTAGATGGAGCTAAAAGAATATTTAATAAACTGGTTGAGTTTTTCCTGTCCTTTTTCAATTGCTTTTATTTTCATTGGAATCAGAAAAATAAGAGTCCCACAAGCAATTTTGTTCCTTACGGTGAAAACTTCCCATCAACCAACTTGAAATGTGAAATTGGATATATCCAGATAGGTTTGCCTTCCCATATCTACAAGTAAAGGATACAAAATGTCAATATAAAAGGAAAAAACTAACAGGAAATTTCGAAGGTTACATGGGCCTGGAAACTCACATCCCAAACTATAGTTCTTCCATCATAGCCGGCACTCATAGCTATCCGAGGGTTAAAAGGATGAACGTCCAATACATATGTCTACAAGAATACAAACATGGTAAAAAATAACCAAGCAAGAGAACAGAATCCAACTTAAAACAACTTCAGGAAAAAGTAACATAAGCAACCAAAAAACTGGCTGCAGAGCAACAAAAGCAAAACAGAAGCTATAGTAAATAGATTCTGATAAAAGAAATAAACCATAAAGGCAAAGGTGCAAGAGACTTCAAAAAAATATTAGATACAAAGTGGGCTTGTTGCTTGGGTGCAGAATTTAATGGTTACTGGAAACGTAAATTCTGAAATTATAATATCCATGAATTTGATGGAGTTGGGAGAAAGGCAATCAATATAAATATCTTGAAAACAATGACTCGCTTGAATTGAATGTATGAAATGCAATCACTAGTGAAAAATTAGAATTGGTATTGACATGTATTAATCTCATTTATTCCTCTACTGGATAGACTTAGACTATAAACAAAGGCAGCAACAGACTTGGAACTAATTGTAATCTCTCGGCCAAATAGAGAAGCAAAAATATGACAAAGAATTTCAGTCCAAACCAAAGCTCCATCTAATACTAAACTGTCAATCATGACAATGATTAATGATCAGCATCCACTGTAATTAGGCATGTGGTAATTTTTTTTATCAACCTAGGCATATGGTTATATAATAGCTGAATCCCAGTCTTCCTAAATGCAAGCAGAAAATAACAAGATTCAAGAAAAGATTCACCAATCAGAAAACTAAATGACTTACAGATTCAGTATGACCGGTCAAAGAATGAACTAAGCTACCATCAGCAGCATTCCATACACATATTCTGCAATCTGCATTATGGTAATATATTACTTGGTCAAATTTATGCACCTCGAAATCTAATTAAAAAGCATAATGGCACTAGCACAATGGCAAATATGTTAATAAGCCAGCATCTAGGATTAAGCACAGAAACACTACTACCTCGTAATACAAAGAAGTAAAACAAATGCTACTAATCAAAATGGTGAGCATTAGAAAACCATTTCTTTTGATCAGATTGTCACTTTGCCATTGTAGAAATGCCAAGAAAAAAATATACACAATGATAAAGGTCTTAGCAGAGACATAAAAATCAATACATGAAATGCATGCAAAGGCAAAAGTTGAGCAACATCTGCCATAAAGTATAGGTCTTTGTTAATTAAAGCAAATGGAATCATAAATAATTGTTTCAGTGGATTTTTCTTTTTAATTCTTTTTTTTTTAATCTTTTTATTTTTTGATGGTGGGAAGTAGGGGAATTTATTGCTTCCACATCTTATGTTTTTAAAGAGAAAATTAAGCAAGTCATTCTAAAAAATGGAAAACAAGTACCCATTATAGCAGCAAGGACAAATCGATTATCTAGACTCCAGACTATCATATTGACACCGCGAGGTGTTGGAAGAATTCTTTGACGTGGACCCCCTTGTGGAGGTTGAGGTGGCATTGGTGGAGGTGGAACTTTGAGATGATAAGCACGTGTCCACCGGCCTACCTTTCCCTGAGCCAAGTAGTAGAAAGATAAATTTATAGCCAAGACAAAGTGGGTGGTGGGGGTTCGGAATAATAAACTTCTGAGAAAGGAAAATTCTTACACTTAACATAAGCAAGCTAAGAGAATAAGAAAGGTAAAAGGTTAAGATTAACAAAAACTTACATGAGATTTACGTGATCTAGGAATCCATATGATTGCGCTGCCATCCCGCGAACAGGTAACTATGTTGTCATGAGTGAACCTGAGAACATAAATTTGAGCACATAAAATATAATCGTCCAGGATGACTATCTTCTTTACAATGCAAAGTAAAAATACAAATAGGAAGCTAAAAGAAAGGAGGGAGTGTTCTTATCCCGACCCTTTCTTCTGAAAGTATTCCCTATTTCCCAAGAAGACAATACTCACCAAGAGTTTCTAAATTTTGGAACATTCTCTTCCTTTGAGATTTCTGTTGTTGAAAGTCTAGATGCCGCAGCACAACCACTATAATTGGAGGCAATAATATTATGACCAAAAATGGAAAACATATTTAGGAATAAATAACAATAGAATATGACAAACAAACCTGAATTGCACATAATTAACATCATTTTCATGACCAGATAACACATCTATCTCATGATTGGGTTTCTCTGGGTCTTCTAAATTGGATCTGCAGGCATTCCACACCTGAAATGATCAACAAAAAAATACTCGTAAAATCTAAACAAGGAATTACACAAATAAATAAGATCAAAAAAGAAAAAAAGAAAAAAAAAAGAGCTTGACAGGATAGATATGTACACAGAACTATTCAAAGGAAATATGTATAGGATGTACCCTAGCTAGAGTATCTGAGCTACCAGTGACAAAGACAGTTCCACTAGCATTAAATGCACAACAAAATATTTGATGGCTCTGTTGACTGTTACTTGAGGATGGACCACTGTTCCTTCCTGAAACATTATTATAACAAAATAATTTTGGTTCATCAATAAACTAGTCAGTTGTTGGCCAAAAAAAAAAAAATGTCTTGATCATGATTGGTATCAGAAAGTGAACAACCAGCAGCAGAATCTGAGGGCCTTGGAACATATATCCGTGGAGCAACTTGGGCATTCCTAGCATCCCACAACCTACATGTTCCGTCATCAGATGAGCTGCATAAGAAAACACGAGAATTAATTGCAATTTGAAAAAGCTAAAAAAACAAAAGAAGGCATCCAAAGAGGCAGAAGGTTATTCTTTATAGGACATAAAGCTAACAATAAGTATATTCTTAACTCCACAAAATGCAATTCAGAAAATAAATGATCTGTTCAAATGTAGAAAACGAGTAAACTCAAGTACTACAAGAAAATGAAGCAATTAGGGAGCAGAAAGAAAATAATTTCTGGAGTCTGGATATAAATATGAAAAGTCAAGAATCCTTGATTTTGAACTTTCATATGCCTCACTTCAGTATTTAACCTTCAATAAACAAATAGAAACCCAAGAGCAGAACACAGATATTTATGGGGGAGCATTATAAAGAGGATAATGGGGCTCAAAATACCAAAGAAGCTTTAAAATTTGCATTCCCCAAATAGGAAAAAACAAGATATCCAAGGAAGCTACATGGGCATTTTTGAGATGTACCAAAAGAGAAAAAATAAGTTGAGTAAATCAACATTATACTGAAGTTAAAACAACAGCACATAACATAAAACCAGAGAACATCAAAACCAGACTTACGATAGAAGCTGGTATATGGAGCTAGGCCTGGGACTAAATGCAATTGCAGTAACTGCTCCATTGTGTCCACGTAGGACTGATATTGGCAGGCCATCTGGCAAACGCCACTGTAAAAAAGGCAGAAAAAAGTTAAAATCAAGATAAGGATAACATTGATTGCCAAAAAAATAAAAAAGGACATAAGGATAATGTTAAAAAGAAGAAGAAGAAGAAGAAGAAGAAGAAATTATTAGATTGCCATGGATGCTTACAACACGAATGACACAGTCATTTGAAGAGGATGCCACCAGAACATTATTGGAACTCACAGCCAAGTCAGTTATGTCACCCTTCCATGGATATAATGAGACAAAAATATAAGTGAGCAAAATAAAAATGAAAAAAAAAGAAGGTAAATATGTTATAGATCATCCAAACTCACTTCATGTCCACGACAGCTGGCCAAGCAATATGCAGTCTCCATAGACCAAATTTTTACAAGGCGGTCATCAGAACCAGTAATAACATATCTCCCTGATTGATCAAATATTGCTGCAGAATTTACAACAAGATAACAAGTAGTCAGCTACAAATTCAAGATAATAGGTAGAGCCCTCATACCATGTTTAAGGCATCAGTGATGGAAAATATCAAATGTAACAAAGCAAAAAAACAAACTTTTAGAATGCATTGATGAATAGGCCTATCATGAAAATAAAAAGGTGGGCAAAAAGCCATTCCTGAACTCAGCCTTTTAGTGTCCATCTCCAGATAAATAAAAAATGCTTTCTAGTCAGAAGAATAGCAAAAATAAGTCTTTTGGTACCCTCCAATGATGTGAATTGTTACATGTGTGCATTAAGTGTAAGCTTGATATCAACATGTTATCAAACTCTAAGTCAATCAATAGTTATCAAGTAAAAACCATACCACAATAAACAGCATTACGGTGTCCCCGGAGTCTCTTGATATTCTGCATTTTCTGCACCATGGTTGATGGTTTTGCAATGACATAACATGCACCACGAATAGATGGTGCCCGGTGGTGTCTTGCAAAACCACCTCCAATTTCCCTCAAAGCCAGCCCACGAACCTGATCAGCATGAACATGTGGCCAACGCATGTGAGCCGGAGGATGTTTGACTTCTTTTTCTCCTTTATAGCTATCATCTGAAGAGGCAAGAGAACCAGAACTAAAAATAAGCCAAACAATTTTAACTTCAACAGAAAATCCGATGAAGGCAAAATTGTGGTATATTTCCAAATAAGCATGGTACATTATCCAAAAAAAAAAAGAAAAAAAAGTAGGACTTAAACAAAATTTGAGTTATGTATCATCAAAAAGGAACTGTAAAGCCATTTCAACTTAATCCAATTTGTCAGAGGCTTGAGGTTTAAGTACATATTCCAGTTTGAGACATGATACTCTCCTTCTGTACAGAAAGTAAAGGAATTTGAAAGGATATAGCTCCTAAGCATAAAAATGAAAGCATACGAAATATGCAGAAGTGCAAAAGAGGCCACCTACAGCTCAAAAGTGAAAATGAACCCGTCCCAAGCAGTGTAGGAACATCTGCTGCATTTGGAGCACCTCTGCCATTTATGTCTCGTGATGGAGAGGTTGAACTCAACATCAGTTGCTTCAGAAGCTTTACCAAGTGATCCTTTTCAATGTGAGGATACCTAAATAAGCATTTTTGATACAAACATAAGTATTTTTTATTAAAAGAAAAAGGATCCTTCATGAAACTAACTAAATGTTACTAGCTACACAGCTATAAGATAAGTCACTTAATGAATGGTGAAACAGAAGGACACATGTGCAAGACCATAACCTATTTCTGCAGTCATTGCTTTTCAATGTATGCATCAACCTTAACCTTACAACTTGAGCATAACAAATAGGAAAACAAGAAGCAGATTGTTCACCTTTCAACCAACTGAGCATAATTCAAAGGGAAAGACGTGCCATCATCATTTTCATCCCCACTACAGGCTCTGTTCCTTGAATAACAAGCATGATATCTTCTAGGTAGAAGTTGATGTTCAAGAAGTTCATCCAATAACTGTCCACATGTTCTTTGACATGGACTAGTTGATAGAAAATGCATAATCAAAAAATAAACTTCTCTGAGGTCAACATCCACATCAGCCTCCACAGACCGTCTCATCCCTGGATCTGCAAGTTTAGCATTTTCACGCACCTTAATTGTAAAACTTAAAGGTTTCATTCTAGCAGAAGGTAAATTACTGGAAGGAATGTATTTCTGGAGAGCCATGTTTCCTGCAAGTTAAACACAAACATTGTCAGCAATATTACACTTGAAATACAATATAGAACTTCGAAGACATCTGAAGTATTTCTAATTCCCATTAAGTAACATACAAAACCAGATCAGTTGACATAAATTGCCAACATATTTGTTAAGGCCTCCAACTGCAATGATCTTGAATTAAATAAAGTGCATTAAAAAAGTATTCTGTTGCATTTAATGATTATCAAATTAGAAAGCAAGTTTGCTCACCTTCATTTAAAAAAAAAAAAACTGAAGGAAGTTTCACAAAATCTTTCCAACACACACTAACACAGGATAGATCCTGTTTGTACCTCTCATGACTTGGAAGAATAATAAATACTCAAACCCTGTTTTTGTCCTGATTAAACATAATATGTGTCCTGAGCTACATATTTTACCCCCATTAGCTAAGATTCAAGACCAAAACCTACACCTAACATTGTACAAGCAAATTCTACAGCAATATAGCCAACAGAATCATTAAAATACTAAGAAACAGATAATTTGTAGATATTGTCATAGACTTGTACCAGTAAATATGGATATTAAACTGGCCAAAAAATTATGAATCTTAAAGAATCAATGAAGTTTGGCCAACCAAAGAAAAAAATGAAGATGCCCTAACTCTTGTGGCTTGGATAAAAACTGCCTACTAAAAGGATTCCTGAAGAGGCACCTAGAAAAGTATGCAAAAATCCCAAGGGTGATTTATCTTTTTGGGGCCACTGCCCCATGGGTGATTGATCAACAGAAATTCATGTGCAAAGTTCAGAGTAAATAGCTATTAAAGAATCTCTTATAGCCAAGACAGATAGCTTAAAGTGCCTAAGTGGCTATGTTATTATGATACCAAAATATCCACATTACTGGTATGTACCAATAATGCTATATTCAGAGCAACTGCTGGCCCATATACTACCATTCAAACCTAAAGGCTTCTTAATATCTCCTTCCTCACAGTTCGTTCTATATGGTGTCACCCCTGCATAAACTACCAAAGCTAACCCCCCTTTGCTCTATCACTACCAGCCAATTATTATATCCAATGACTGAGCTCAACTTGACAAGCATAACCCACTTTTTTTTAACTTTTACATACTTTGGGCCCTACTCTGGACTTTAAACAAATAAAAGAAATTAAGATCTCCTAATCACATACATATACTCAACATTACCCAAATTGAAGCAATTGAGCATCCACGTACAACTGTACAAGCAATTAACTTCCTAAACAGAAACAATGAAACCGACATAGAGAACACCAGAAATCAACAAAGGCACAAACTTAAAGGAGAACAAACAAAAACCTTCAGAATATCACGGATATCAACCAGACGGATAGTCCCCGCAAACCTGACAACCTGTCGGCCCTCTCCTACTCATTTGAAAAGAATCCACAATGCAAATACCTGCAACACCAATAATAACAGAAAAACTCTAAATTAAATCCCTCCTTACCCTCTACGATCACAAGAAACAACAAATTACACTAAAAAGGATCTTAAAACCCCAATTCGTCACCCAATCAATACATACACCATAAGCTCCTCAAAAAAGAAGCATAAACTAGAAATTTGAAACTAAAATCGGAATTAGATGGAACAAACAAATTAAAATATAGCCTCAACTTCTCAATACCTTGAAGAAACAACAGGTTTTGGAGGTTCGGTGTGCATTGAGAGTTTGCGGAATCGAAGTGAAAATGAGGATGGCAAAGGGTTGCGCAATAATAAAAGAAAAATAAAGAAAAAATCGAGGAATTGAGCCGGAATTATCGAGGGGTCCGCCGACCGGAGAAGAGGAATTTAGATTGTCAGGGGAGCTCTGCGAATTCTGTACGGGGGTTTAGAGGCGGGGAAGACAGAGATAAAGGAGTGGAGAAGGGGAAGAAAACAGACGATGGGTTCAACGCAGCGTTTTATATCTTTACGCTTCGCTCTTTCTCGCTGGGGAAAAGGGGGAAAAAGGGGAAAAAGGGGAGCCGGCGAGGAGGTCACTGCCAAAAACGGTGTCGCACAGTAGAGCTAGGGATTTATCAACATTGATTCGATTTGATCATGGCACGTACGTTCGTTACATGGGCCTTGGCCTTCGAGTAGGCCCTGCCGGTTTACAGTTTTGTCACTTTCTCTTATGTTTTTCTTGTTTTTTATTATAAAAATATATAAAATATTAA
>BPVZ01000001.1:65137-78259 GCA_020521535.1 Rubroshorea leprosula | reverse complement strand
TTCTTTCTTTCTTTTTGGGAATTTGTTGTTTGATTGGATTTGGGAGACCAGGACAAGATACCATATGGGCTTTAGGGTAATGGAGTGAAACAGCATTCAAATGGGCTTTGGATCATTGTTGAGCCTATTGAATGAGATCCATTGAGTAGTTCTGTAGTAGTGAGCTAATTTCCATCTATTTTCTTATTCAAGCCCTGAACCTGAATAGTGAATACAAACATTTTTTCGGCTGGAAAGTGATGGATTCTAGTACTGAAAAATGGATCCTCTTTCAAGACAAAGAAATGACTGCCCTATCCGTGCGATACATGCTACTAGGTGTTGTTGTCCCTTTCAAGTAGAAAAATGTTAGGAACGTTAAGATGCCTGCTTAATGACCAGCTTATAGGGTAGTGAAGGTTGGGATTAGGCAGGGCGTTTTACCTAAATCCCTACATTGATCCTTGTAAAAGTCATTTGATAATGGGTTATATGATAAAATGTAATAAGTAACCTTTTTAAATTTCTTTTCACCTATCTTGAGCTATTGTGTTAATATGTATTGAGTATTGACCTTTTTTTCATAAATGAATATGAAAATTATTGTATTTTTCCCTCTTTAGCGCTGTTTCGTTCCGAGTTTAGTAATGACAGCAAGCTGGAATACTGTCTACACATCAATCCTGTTTCATGTTGAGAAAGGTTCATAAATATCTAAAGATGAAGAGCAACGTAAGAACCCTAGTCGGTGCACAACATGATTCGACACCGTAATGACAGAAAGCCATTAAAATCGGGTTCAATTAATTATGGGTCATGACACAGAGAGTCCATGTTTCTTAGCGCCATTGGTTCTTATTTTCATGAACAAAAAAAGAAAGGTCATGCCATGATTTGGTTGTAGTTTGATCCAGTGTTTTTAAATTCTACTTGTGAATTGTTTTTTGCAAAATTGGACAAAACACCCCTAAATCTTAGGGCAAACGACAAAGGTCACCCAATTTTCCATTTCTGTCTTCTATTTAGGAATGGCTTATAAGCTCACTTTGTCTCCCCTTAAATGCCATTTTTCATTCCAATATGGCACAAATGATATGTTATTTACATTTTATATCTCTATTTATGTTAAACGTCTTTTAAAAGGATGAAACCGTGAGCCTAATGGACTAATAAAGATAATAACTCCACAATTAATATCATCATACACCATGTTACAGCCATTGTCTTCCCAAACAAAAACTAAACCATTGTGGATGAGGGTTGATAGACCCACCAGATTTCCCTAATTAGAAAAGGTAGATGGATAATGGGGTCCATCCCGGCCCTCACCTTGTGGTTTTTCCTTTATTTTTTTTTCCTATTCCAAATTTTGTCAATTTTATAAGGTTTATCCTTATTGACACTTTCTATTTTTTCTAATGGCAATAATCTATGTACCTTTTCTTATTTGTTAGGCATAGGTACTCGAATCATCCGTACCCAACCCTCTTTTTGCCTTGTATTGATATCTCCTCTAGGGTCATCATAGATATCACACCTTCATTTCTTTGATACTAATTAATTATCTCACCACCATTAACTTAATATTTGAACACAGGTCAGAGATTATCTTTATATAAAATTAGTTATTTTTAATTCAAGTTATAAAAGTATAATAGTCAAATGAGAATAGAAAAGATTATTTAAATAAGGCTTAAAAGACATGAATTTAATCTCAAACCATGTCCTAAGAGGCAAAAGACTAAGATTAAGATATGCTCTTAATCGAAAAACAGAGTACACCAGTATGTTCATATTATATCAAAAAGCTCCTTTTAGTCCTTTATAAAATACCCATTGTTTTAAATGTTAATAAAATACAAAAGGTAGTTATCCTATCAATTCATCATCTACTTTACTAGCAAAATGCACGATGTTGGTGTCCTTTCCTTTCCAGGGTTCAGTGATCTTAAAAACGAGGAAAAAAAAGGTTGCTTTGTGGTCAAGTAAGTATGACCTTAAATCATTAATTTAATGTCAATAAGAAATATATAATATAATAGACCAAACAAAGCAGGAAAATACCTTACAACATGAAAAAAAGGTATAACAAAATATACCTGAGCTAGCAGTTGGGTGATATAATAATTCAATTGTGGGGACAAATGCTTGTTTCTTCGCTTGGGTTTGTTGCAATTTCAAGTTGAAAGTTAGATTAAATTAACTTTGAATATGATGTTGACTTCACCAATCAAACACTTTTCTAATTCATTGGATTAATAATCCTACTTGTTCAATCAACTACTCATTGTAATCTTTTCATCTCAAATCCAATGCCTTTTTTCTTTGTCAATATATAATTCTCTTACTCCATTAATCATGTGGTCTAATAATAAGGTTACTTGTGTTCTTAATTACAAGTTTAAAATTTAATCTTTAATCTTTACACACTAAATATATATAATTATTTTATTATCTCATAAATTATAAATTTAAAACAGAGAATTAATATACCGTTTTATTTTATGATAAAATTTTTATAATACTCATGTAAATTAATTGAATAGATATATATAGAGACATAGGAATTGGATGTGACTTTATTCTTGGTCATATATGACAGCTAGAAAGCAGAAGTAGGAAGAAATGGAGTGACAATCCTCCATGGGGACAAAAGAGAGACAAGTATAAATATTATTTACTTCAATATAAAGACAAATAGTTTGTGTATATTTTAGTACTCCTAATGCTTTTGTTATTGTTGGCATTCATTTACCTTTCACTTTTTCATTTAGTTATTGTGTTGTTATTGCTCTCCTCATAGAACTGACAAACAGCTTGCTTTGAAGCAGGACCAGCTCTTGCGGTCAATAAAACAGGGGGCTTCTTTAAAATTAAAAAAAAAAAAAATTCAATCAAACTAGAAGTAGAATTTTAAAATTAAAAAAAAAAAAATTTGATTCCTAAACAGAAAAAAAAAAAATTTGATTCCTAAACAGAAAAATCAAAGACAAAAAACAGTACATCAATCCCATGAAGCTTCTCTTCATTTCTAAATTCATCAAAACAGGGAATATTTTGTCACTGTACATCCCAATTAGATAATCGAGATATATTTTTTTCTCTCTCTCTTCTTTTTATATTAATTTCTCAAAGGAACTTCTCCATATTTGTTTTGAGTTTTACTTAGAACTCACTAAGGCAAGGGATGATGCTCTGTTTTCCAGAAACAGAGTCTTTTTCTGTTCTGCAATGAAACTTCTTTTTCTGTTCTGCAATGAAACTCTCAATTTTTAGATTGAACTCCTCATTGCTCAAATGGTCCATTGATTTCCTCTGCGATTCTGTGCCGGCGATCGTCGTATCCGATCTCTGCAGTTCCGGCCGATTTTTGCTCCCAAAATTCTTGGACATCTCCGATCGGCTCCTCCTGTAGTCCTTCTTCTTCACCACCATCACTGTACCAAACGCAGGCTTTGTCTCAGCAACTGTCACCGCACTAACCGTAACTTCTGTCTTCGTAACTGTACTCAGAGTGTCCTGCTTCACTGGAGAAACCACACGCTCTGAATCCTCCATAACTGTCTCCAGGATGGCTCTCTTTTCCAAAACCGCATTGTCCTCAAGAATAACTTGTTTGTCCACCACAGTGTCCTCCACAGGCTTCTCCGCCGTGTTTCCTGTTGCGTTCCAGCAGGATCCGGTATACTTGTCGTAGATGTCAGGTGAGCTCGTTTTCCGGAAGGATAAAACGAAAATAACGAGCATAAGGAGGTTGACAAGCATAAACCAGAACAGAGGCCGGTCTAAAACGGGTACAAATCCACGAACAAAACCTCTGGAAATCTGGAGAGCGTAAGGGACCCTCTTTGACAACCAGGAGAGTGAGTAAAAGGCAAGAAGAAGCTCACACAAGAGAAGAAGCAGCTTCTTCAAGGTTTGCGTCAAGTTGACTCTCCGAAGAGCCTTAGCTTTCTCAGCCTTGACGTTGTCAAATTTGATGGAATCCATGGCGGAGAACTGAAATTATGTCAAATCGAAGGCTGTTAAAGAGTATATATTTAAAAAGTGAAGCAGTTCGGAAATGGAAGAGAAGAGATTTGAAATCAGCAGGGAATCTAGAGGTGAGGATTTTCTTGAGAATGTGATGGAAGATAGAAATTGAAAGCGGTAAAGGTTGCTTTGGGTGACCTTGTGTGTGAAAGGCTTTACACAGCTATATTCTTCGGTTTTTATTTTCCATCTAACGGGAATAGGGAAACTTTTATTTTTTTATATTAAACGGTTAATTGTTTGGTAAGTACATAGGATTTATCTTTTTATTTTAATTTTAAATTAAAAAATTTAAATTAATGAACCATTAAATTAATTAAGTTTTTGTTAGTAAAAATATTTTTTTTTTTGAACATTGAAAAATTGAGAGAAGAAGAATAACATAATAAAAAATTATATTATAGCATCCATGGTTAACGTGCATCCAACCAATGCAGTTATAGTTACAAGTGGTGAAAATATATATATATATATTTTTTTAAATTTGTTATTTAAAAATAATGTTTTCATTTATTAAAGTGAAATTGTTTTAATATTGGATCCCATGTAGGGTGGAGGGAACATGACCCGATCCGCGAGTGCAGAGGTGGAGACTGAGACCCACGCGTGGGTTTTTAGGTGCACGAACCATACGCAGACAAGATGAGAACTGGCCTAGCCTAGTGTGTCGGTAAAATTCCTTCTGTTCTTCTTTCTTAATTTTTAAATTCCACCTTTTTTTTTTTGCCAACCAGTGAAAAATTTTGCTAATATTAAAAGTTTGGTAATCCATTTATGTACTCATACGTCTATTCTCTAAATTCAATACTATAAAATACTGATTTTGCAATTAGAACAACTTTCTTTTTGGGATGCATTAAATAAAAAATCTTGGATATGGCATGGCAATTCATTCCATTTTGTATATCATGTGGAAAAAGGTATTTCCTATGAAAAAAAAAGGGAGAAAAATAATTAGATTGAGATGAGGAGCATTGCTTTTGAAGGAGGGAAAGCCCACTTGCTAGATCAAAAACATGTTTTTTTGGTCTGTTAGATAAACTACCTGTGCATAGTACATGGCCCTCATCTGAAACAATAACATACTAATCATGTTGGAACTAACTAGCCACATATATTTTTTCTATTATTTTGAGTTACAAACAATTAAAAATCTTTTTAGAAGTAAGGTAAACCATATCTCATTTTTTAATTTTTGATCTTTATATTATATAATTTGAATTTAAAAATTTTTATTTTTTTAAAATTATTTCAATCATTGATATTAGCCACATATATATATAATTGATTTTTGCACTAAATTAAATCCATAAAAAATATATAAAACTTAAAAATCTGAATCTAAGGACGTAGAATGTGGTTGGCAATTAACCATGGATTATTTATTATGATCACGCATGGTAAAATTTGTACTACAAAATTCACTTTTATTAAAACTCTAATCCGTGTCACAAGGCAAAACCAAAATTCGTTTCCCCAACTTACAATAAATTTGTTTCTACAATCAAGATGATGAAGAATTTGAATGAGAAAGGAGAAAAGGCAAAGACAATCATGCTGTTCAACTAAAGGAGAGACATTCAAGTTTCAACCTTAACGTGAAATTGCATGGGAAAATCCTGAATGAAGTGAAAGAAAAGTCGGGACCAATAATAATGGTAAGAGATGAAAAGGCATTGTGGGGCAGTGTGATTGTCCTCAAGGCGACAGCATAAAATGTTTTAGACTATTAATTTTTTAATTTTTTAAATAGTATTAAAAAAATATAAATTTATTAATTAATAAATATTAATTATTAAATTAATCATTATTATTATTTTTTTTGAATATTGAAAAATACGGGAAAGATAGAGTTTACAAATATTAAAATCATGGTTTTAATTTTGACATATATAAACTTTATTAAATACAATGAGTGTTATGGATGTAATTATTATTATTTATTTTCAGTAATTAAATTAAATAAAATTAATATTTTTAAATATAATATTTTATCATTTTAACATTATGAGTAATCATTCCATCCACACCTGTGCAGGTGCTCTGCTAATGTAAATCGTGGAGAAGGGGTTAGAAGTCAAGTCATCGTTCAGTTTCTCCCGAGGACAAAGAAGCACTGACACTGATCTCTCAGTCTGTGGTTTAAATTGTGTACCTACCAAGAATTGGTTGATTCATAGAGCTAGATACTTAATTACGCGCCACGCTGCAGTTAGCGTGAACATCACGTGCTGCCGTCCTGCATACTGCAACCGCGTACAAGTTTGTGTATCACGTCAGGCCCTCTACCCGTATGAAACGACCTTGACAGAGGTTTTTTCAGGTTAAACCTTCATTTTAGTCTCTTAACTATTATACAGATTTTTAATTTAGTCTTTCAACTCAAACAAATTCTTGATTTGATCTTATTATTTATCATTTTGACCCCTGGATCCTTCTTTTAAAAATCTATTGACATATTCCGTTAACTAATGGAAGTACAATTACATGTCAAAATAGCATGACAAGTCAAATGTATACTTGGAAAAATAGATGACATGACAATATAACATATTTCATTCTTGCTCAAAACCAAACAAAAAAAAAAGATGGGGCCCACCCCTGCAAAAATTTGAACCTTTCTCCCCCTTTCTTTCCATTCAAACCCTAGAACAATAGAGCTCTTCCTTGCCTTGCCTTGCCTTCTTCATCAATCAATTTTTCATCATCATTAAGCAATAAAACCCACACAAAAAAAAAAAAAAAGAGAAATTTTTTTCAATTTTTTGCCCTTGGGCTTGAAAGAACATAGGCATGCTTGGTTCATCGAACCTAGCGCCTGGGTTTTAAAGAACCCAATGCCTGCTAGGTTTCAAGGAGAAAAAGAAAGAAAAAAAAAAAAGAAAGAATTTTTAACTTTTTTATATTAATATTTTTTTGTCATATTATTATTTTTTTTCATCTCATCATTTTTGGTCAATGTTGTCTTCCCATGTGTATTAAAAATTTGACATGTCGTCATGTAATATATAGTTAGTTAACGAAACACATCATTGGATTTTTAATAAAAAGACCAAGTTGGGGCCAAAATGGTAAACAATAGAGATCAAATCATGAATTTTTTGAGTTGAGGAACTAAATCGGGGGTTCGTACAATAGTTGAAAGATCAAAATTAGGGTTTAACTTTTTTTTTTACTATATATATTAAATTTTAAAATAACTTAGTGGTTATCTCTTTCCGTTGGAAGTTAGAAATCCTGAGTTCGAGTTGCATGGTATACGGGTGGGGTGAGATAAATGATAAGAAATGATTGCCTCCCATTGTGTAACCAAGATCAAAAACAGAAAAAAAAAACTTTAAAATTATTATTGAACTCTTAAACTTTAATTGATGCATATAAATCCTTAGACTTTAAGATTTGAGCAATTTAACGTTCATTCTTATAGTAATTTAATCCTTATTCTTATGGCAATTAAAAAATTAAAAGCTAAATTGCTTAGATTGTGGAGTCTACGAGCTTATATGCATAAATTAAAGTTTGAGAGCTCAATAGAAATTTGGGATTAGTTTAGGGGCTTAACTTATAATTTTGTGAATTTTTTTTAATAGAAAATGAATAATATTATATAAAGGATACAACAAATCAAACTTTTTTGTTTTTTTTTTGAACGATAGAGATTAGGGTTTCGGGGAGAATGGTTTCAATTACACTGCAATTGCAATTTAAACTCTTAATAAAAAGGTTAGGGTGATTGGTACACTTCCATCATAATTAATGCCACAAGTGTGAAAAAAAAAGAGAGAGAGAGAAATCAAATTTTTAGTAGTTAAAATGTCAAAAAATCTTAATTTTTATTTTTTTATTTAAAAAGTCTCATTATTACAAATGGAGTCTGGGAGTGATCTAAACCAAAAACCCTCTCATGGGACACTAGGCGAAGTTAATTAAGTAATCTTATGTGCTAACTTATAATAAGATATGATGATATGTGAATTTATTTGCATATGGATAAATTGATGTCATAAAATTATTAAAATTTGTTAATAAACAATGTTAATAAATATGATTTCAAATAAAAATAATTCAATTACTATAAACATTACATATGGATAAAAAAGTCTAAGAGCATGTATTTGAATTATAAATTTACTTGCTAGTGACTTCTTGATAGATGTGGTTCAATTTCATTAAATTGATAAGACGTCTACAATAATTTGTGGTGCCAAAGTTTCAATGGTGAGAATGTGCTTTACATAAAGTCGGGTCTCATGTGTTGAGACTAACAACTTAATGCCAAAAGATGGGGGATTCTAGATCAAGTTTCTGAAATGGATGTATCATTAATGTTCTTATGTTCACAGAATCAGCTCAATCACATTGGAAAATTTCCCACCATTTCTCTAAGTTCTCCTTTGACTTAATACATGCTTAGTGATCTAACACAATCCGAGGTTATCTATCTATTTTGTTTGTGCATGTGTGAAGTGTTAATAAAACATAGTAAAAAAGACAAGGTATTTACATCCCTACTTTCTGATTTTCCACAAGTCAAGTAAGGTGGTTAAATTGAAATAGATAGTTTTCCTAAAAGCAAAAGGAACCAATTAATGTTGTTTGGCTACTGAATATGCAAACAATTTTTTTTTTTTTTGCATAACTTTTATATATTATTAAATAAATAAGTACATATAATACTATGAGTTTCAATGTAACGAAGAGAGTATAAAAAACTTGTATAAACAAATTGTCTCTTAATCATTCTTCATATTGTTTTCAACTAGTTTAACAACTTTTTAAGTTTAGATTAACACAATCTTTGACATATAAATCTTATGTCATTAATAATCAATCATTTTAATCTATATATGCCATTCATGTTCCAATTAAGTTAATCACAAGCACTTCATCATAAAATTAACATGAGAATTACCTATATTTGCTTTAACCCAAATCAGTCACCAAGAACTAAGAGACCTTTAATAGCCTTCACCTTTTGGCTCTGATAATTAATGGAGTGATTAAGATTAGGTAAAGGTGGTGTTTGAATAGCAAATTTGTACATTAGCTTAGAAAAGGGTTACATTCATTTGGGGTCCAAGAAATGGAAGGGTAGAATAATTGTGCATCTCCAAACAGTTTATTTAATTTCCACACCCTAGTGCCCACCACACCTGTTTTACATGAACAAACTTCTATTCCAACACCAACATTTCTAGAGTGTTTAGTCTCAATTATGTATTCTGAAATCATTTTGCCTCCCCCACTTGCCATTCTTTTCTCACTACAATCCACGCTTCAAAGTGATCTCCTCTAAGCAGTTTTCAAGGATAAATAAATCAAATTAAGCAGCAACACCATCTGTCCCCCGTGTAAAGCAAGAAAGAAATGGAAAACAAACATTATTTAGATAGAATCACTCTACATACATTGATGCAAGTAGATTTTTCTGACATCGATGTTTTTAAATTAATGGATATTTCTAACTTTCACTTCTCCAAGCATGTGCATGATGGATTGCTATTCTAGTTCTGCATAATTATTTACACTCTTTTGAAGAGTAATTAAGTAAATATATATGAAACGATTCGCTACATCTTTTACTTTTAAAATGCTCCAATGGACAACAGCCAAAAGAAAGAGTTAAAGCATTACACATCCACAAAAGCATGGATAAGAACAAAGCAAATTAACCCATTTCTTTGAAATTCAGCCACGAATGGTGGAGATTTAAAAAGAAAGACTATCCCCCTTTTCCCACATTATACATGGAGAATACCCACCAATAATAATAAGGCAGCCAAAGCTGGCTTTTAAGCCCCAAATGCCACGGATGTTGCTAAAAGATCAGAACTTTCAACAAATTTCTCCGAAGAGACATTTCATCAAACACTTGGCAGACAATCTGGGACGTCGACACTCAAGTTGGATGAGCTAAAGCCTAAAATCAAAGATCAACCCTACCCTACTCTATCTTTTTGACGTCAAACATATCTACCAAATACGGGAAGAATTGAGAGGCGAATAAATTTATAACATCCATACAACAAGAACGGAAAGCGAAGCTTTATCTACGGTAACGTACTTTTTTTCCTCATAGAACAAAAATTATTGATCTGACTATGGTGAAAGTAATAGTTATTTAATTATTGGTACCTAATCTTTCAAAGGAAGAGAGTGATAAAAGCACCATTTTAGTTTCTTAATGTAAATTTCTTGTCGTAAAGGCTCTGATCTTCATGTGGATTTGGGGGTAACGTGCATGGAAGGATATATGATAGGTAAGTGAAATGGAAGTTTCAACAACTATTTTATCCATATTCAATAGAAGGCATTCCCATGGAATTACCATGAAGTTGTGTGATACCATAGTTTTCTTATTATTATTATTATTATTATGCTATATAAAAACTAGCCTAGTCTAACAAATTCATATTTTAATAATGTGTTGTGCAACAAAGTAGTGCAAAAATGAAATCCCGAATACAGCCCATCATTAAGAAATTAGTTTCTTCTAACAAGGTTTTTGGAAGTGAATACGAGTATTGCCAAGATGCAGGAATTGTGACACAGCCAGAATCAAACTGATAAAAAACCTAGAGCAAAACAGCAACTCAGACACAATTTCGTTACTGGTATGTGTCATTCAGACATAACATCAAACATAATTCACGCATTCATCAATTGGGGAAATGAGATCATGTTACCTTTGAAAGAACAATTACAAGAGTCTGTTAATCTATTTCTTCTTTCCACCTTTGGCAGGGGAAGCACCCTTGCGCTTGGGGGGCAAAACAATCTCGCCCTTGAGCACCGGAATTTCCATCATCTCAGACAACTGTCCGAATTTCTTCCTGAACTTCTCCACCTGGTCAGCCTCCACCACAACAGCCGACCGATTTCCCAGGTAGAAAGGGTGGTTCCCCGACCACACGTCCACCGTGTACTCCTTCTGGGTCCCTCCCGTCGTCATCACCAGCTCCCCGTTGCAATACACCTTCGCATCCTCATAAAACTCTGGGTGTATATCCTTCTTCCTGCAGGTCACCAGCGGCCGATAATTCCCCGCCGCTGCTTTCGATACCCTTTTGACGGGGAAGACAGCGGGACGAGAAGGTTTGATTTGGAGGAATGAATTGGATAGACTTAACGCCATTTCCGTGTCTGCTTAGCGAGTCTGAAGGATGAAGAAAGGGGATATCGATAACGGAGACATTTCTGTGATGGAAATTGGGAAAGGAAGATAGGGCTCGTGGGCTTTCTGAGTGCTGATTGGGTATTGGGCCGGATGTCTCAATCCAGTGTTTAATTTTTGGGTTTGAGCCTTAATGATGAAATTTGGGTCTCATCGTTTCAAGCCCGTTTCTAAAAATCCCTGTGGCCTTTTTTTTGGATGTTTTTGTGTTGGATTTTTCTGGTTTTGGGTTTTTTGTTCTGTAGTTTTATAGAGTGATGGGATGTACGATCGAATAACTAAGTGCTGTCTCTCTCATTTGGGAACTAGGCCATTCTTGTCCACAGAAGTTTTTGTCAAAACAATCATTTTACGTTTTATTTTATTCTTTAAATCAACAAAAATAAAAAATAACGCATTGGTTCATGATTTGTGGTTCTTAATTATATATATTTTAATATTGAGGATGAGATTTAAACTTTATTCTTGTCAAATTTTTACATGAAAAATATTTTATAACGAAAATATGATCATTAGATCATAAAAACAATCTCTATCTATTTTCTTTCTTTGGGAAAAAAAAAAAACATTAGAATACCATTTTTCTAGTGTAACAATCATAACAGCTATCCTTAAAAAAAGAAAAAATCATGGAAAGGAAATCTTTATGTCATCTCAACTTAGGAATCAAAAGGAGAGAGAGAGTAATTAGTCTGATTATCATTTGCGTTACCTTTTTTTTGGATGAACGATTATCATTTTGTTTTCAATTAATGGAATCTCCATCTTGACATGTAGTTGTCCGATTATCTCTTAATAATTAAATTAATATTTTTTTAAATAATTTTAATAATCTTAACAATTTTTTATAACTTGGTTCGAGTAGGACAGAGGGGGCGACACTGAGAACTCATAATTAAGAAAGCGACGGCCACGTCTGCATCCGAGTCCGACTACTTCCTCAAAATATCTGCCGTCTGTGTTCCCGTGGCTCACTATCGCCCACCTGTCACGCGACACTCCAAAATCTTACATCACCCATCACACCCCGTCGCCGGCGACGTGGCCTTTACTACTTGCGCCTAACACTCTGAGAAACAACCACAGCCTCATAACTTGCACATTCCAGAATCCAGGCAGCCAGCCTGCCCCCCCACAATTTGCAGCGAAACCTTGACCTATGCTAAGGGTTCAAGTCTCCTTAATTAGGGACATTTGTCAGATGTCCTCCCTTCCCTCGAAATTCCATTTTATTGAAGAAAAAAAAAAAAGTTGGGGTAAAAGGTGAGGAGTAATTATTTATTATTATTTTAAAAAATAAAATCTCAAGTTAAATTTAAAAATTGAAAATTTAATTTAAAATTTAAAAATTCACTATATTAAATGTTAATATCTAAATTTGAAGATTGATATTAATATAATTAGTTTTCAAATTTAAATATCAATATTTAGTAAAGTAAATTTTTAGATTTTAACTTAAATTTTAATTAACTAACATTATGTAATTTGAAATTATAACTCTAATTTATTTTAAGAATTAAGATTAATATGTATTTTTTTATGTTATATTATATTTTTATTTTTTATATTAATTAAATTTAAAATAAAAATTTATATAAAATTAATTATAAATACAATAATTAAGAAGTCTCACTCTAAAGATAGAAGATAGAAATTTTAATTTTAAAATTGAAATGAAATTGCCAACTATTTAAATAATTTAATGATAATATTCTTCAACTTGAAATAAGAAATTTTAAATTCAAATAGTATGATTTGTGAGTAAAATAAAATTAAAACAAAATTGACACTTATTATACAACTAACATTAAAATAAAAATGAAAATCGACAACATCCGCAACCGTACAGACCCATGACACCGACCATTTCGAGGTGCAACGAGACTCAATTAATAGGATGAGTCAGAAGAAATGATTTTTGGAAAGAAAAAATCTAA
>BPVZ01000001.1:54943-65037 GCA_020521535.1 Rubroshorea leprosula | reverse complement strand
AAAAATAACAATTATTTTAAAACAAATTGAGTAATAATTATTATTTTCACCTTAAAAAAGAAAATTGAATTTTATTTTAATTAAAACTGTCACATGTCAATTTTTATTAATTCATTTTAAATTAAAAATTATAATTTATCTATCTAATTTATGTAAAATTTTAATTTTTTCAAGTAAAAAGTTTGTCATTATTATTAAATAATTGTACCTAAACCTAAGACAAACTAAAAAAATAAATAAATAAATGCAAACACATACTAATTCATTACTACAAAACAAAAACCTGAATGTTAGGTTTTAATAATGAAATTCCTGTTTTTGGTAAACTTCTAGATGATTCGATGCACATGATTTGTCATTAAGGATTCCTATGTGAAACAGTTTAACTTGAATTATTTTAAAAGTTTTCCTAATGGGAACTTATTTTAACATAAACTATTGGATACGGAGGTGGAATATTATAGGGTTTTATTCTTATTTAATAATTAATATAATACAGTTTGATTGAATTTAAATTTTATTATATTTTTTTATTTCTTAATTTATTTGTATTATACTTAAATAAATAATTAGATCCATATTGCAAAAAGTTTTTGAAATGAATGCACATGTTATAAAATCTAATCAATTCATCAAATCACAAATTTTCTTTGTAAAGATGATATCAATTCAATGCTAGAAATTTTAAAATCCACCATTTCAAATTTTAGATGAGAGATATTAAGCAATGGGTAAATCTCAGAAAAACAAAAAGAAAAAACTTTTGGGTGATTAATAACATATTTGATCTTTCAATCATAATTCCAATTTTATCTTTATTAACAATTTAATTTTGTGATTTACTACAAGAAAAATGATTCTTCCATTTTTTTCTTTATGCAAAAAAGAAATTTGATTTTAAACAATGCCATAATTATAATATCTTATAAAATTATAAAACTATAAAATTATAATTATAATATATTATTAAATAAATAAACTATTATAAATACATCCTTAAATAAAACAAATTAATTATAAAAAATATTATATTATACATTTATAATAGGACTAAATATTATAACTATACATTTCATTTTGATTTTTGTTACTTTCATGTGCCATCAAAATCTGTAGCTCTGCAAGCAGGGGGAAAATAAAAAAATCAGAGTGGCGGCAGACTACTGAAGTACAGAGTGAGAGAATTTTTATTTACATTCTCATGCAAAATGCAATATTAAATTAAAAATCAGGATCTGATCTCAGTGCTTCTTCTCCTCGTCACGGGTCAGACGGTTCACAAGCCAATAAATTGCATTGCATTCCTCCTCCTCCTCTTCCCATCCCACTTTTTTCTCTCTGTTCACATTTCAAACTATCTGTCTTAATTTGCCACTTTAGTCTTCGTGATCTCAGCTACTTTCGGCTGTATTTTCTCCAAATTTTGATCTTTTTGGCATCTGGATGTTCTTCATTATTCGGTTTCTGATCTGGGTTGTTTACAAATTTGGATCTTGAAGGTTTAGTGCAATATGGGTCGTCTCATCTTTTTATTCTGTTCTGCTTACTGTTCCTCTTATTACATTTTCATGCTGCTTGCGTTAGTGGAAGTTTGAGAGGTCACTAGGAAAGTCTTTGCTTTTCCTTCTTCTGATATTTTTGTAAAGATTTCATTTTTCTTGATTTTCTGCTTTTTAGGTTCCTTTGTCCGGTTGGAGTCGTTGAAGAATCATCTGAGAAATTTAAGCTCTTGATCAATCCAAATGGAAGGGTCCTGCGTGGCATTGAAGGCTAATGCCAATCATGTTTGTGTCAGCAAAGGTGGCTTGAGTCGTGGAGGGTGTATCTTTTGGGGTGAAAGTGTCAAGAGAGGTGTAAAAAGTAGTGATTTGGGTACCCAATTGAGGAAGAATTTGAGGATTGAAAAAGGAACCAAAAGGGCTTATCGTGGAGTTGTCTACTCAGTGCTCACTCCTGATATTGAGAAGGAGACTTTGGTAAGCACACATATAAATTACTTTTTCCTTTTTGGCCTCTGTATCTCACTACTTTCTTACATCCTTAATGTTTAGCCAAAGAAATTAGTATTCCCTCTGGAAAGTGTTCTGATATTTTGTGTGTGTGAGTGTTTTTAATAAGTTTCAAGTTTCAATCAATTAAGGATTTGTTAGGTTTCTTGCACTGAAAATCTGAGATGTTTCCTTCTGTCATTTTTTTTCCTTTTTTAAATCTTTTTGAGGCCATTGATTGTACGCATTTGAATTTCACTTTTCAGACATTTCAGACTCCATTGTTTGAGACTCCAAAAGCAGATCCAAAGAATGTAGCGTCCATCATATTGGGTGGTGGCGCTGGGACACGACTGTTTCCTCTGACCGGTAGAAGAGCCAAGCCAGCGGTAAGAGATCATTACCTAGGAGTGGTTTTAAAGACTTTTCAGAGAAAATTATGTTTGTATCAAGTTTAAAAGAACCAATTTTAGTGATATTTAATAAAAGAAAATTGCGATGATTTAGTGGTATTTAATAAAAGAAATAAATTTCTGGAATTTTGGATTTGAAGTTTACTGCAATCTTCTTCGGTGTGCAGGTTCCAATTGGAGGGTGTTATCGTTTGATTGATATCCCAATGAGTAACTGCATTAACAGTGGGATAAACAAGATATTCATCTTAACTCAATTTAACTCTTTTTCCCTCAACCGTCATCTAGCTCGTACATACAATTTTAATGGGATGAATTTCGGAGATGGTTTTGTGGAGGTAAGTCAATGTTAAGATGTGATGCATGTTAATTATTTTGTAAGGGCTGCCTCTGAAGCCAAATTTGTACCAAACAGGTTCTTGCTGCCACTCAAACACCTGGAGATGCTGGAAAGAGGTGGTTTCAAGGAACAGCAGATGCTGTAAGGCAATTCATATGGGTCTTTGAGGTAAGTGCTTAAGCTTTTTTTGTTGTAGCTGAAATCGTTGTGCCAAATTCCTCTAAATTTTTATTATGATATTAATCCAGAATGCTAAAAACAAGGATGTGGAGCATGTATTAATATTGTCTGGTGATCATCTCTATCGTATGGACTATATGAATTTTGTGCAGGTAATCAATTCACTAACTTACAGCTTCAATATGTCATCCAATGATTATTCTTTTTTCCCCTTTTGAATTCTTAAACTTTGTATCTTGAAGAAATGTTGATGATTAATTGATATGTGCTTGCAGAAGCATATTGACACAAATGCTGACATCACAGTTTCATGTGTGCCAATGGATGATAGGTATTTCGGTCTATTTTTTTCTTATGTTCCATGCTTTTAACTTCTAAGAAAGGCTTAATGATCATTGCACTTGTTTCTCATAGAATGTCGTGTCAATAAAAAGACTGAATTTGTTTCCAAGATCTCAATGCATTTCCTAGAAAACTTTCTTTCCTCCTCTGTTTTTGCTAAAATTTTACCTTACTTTAAAACATCATATAACCAGATGGCTATTTTCATTCATAATTTGAAACTAATTTTGATTCTATATCTATAGTCGTGCATCAGATTATGGATTGATGAAGATAGACAAGACAGGACGCATTGTCCAGTTTGCGGAGAAACCAAAGGGCCCTGACCTCAAAGCTATGGTATTTCTTGAACCTTTCCATTCCTTGTCTACACCTTCCAGTCGCTACTCTCATTATGTAATTTATATATGGTGTTTTATACTGTTGTGTAACTACTGTAGTTTTTCCCCCCTAATCTTGATCCTATTTGTTTTATATTTGCACCACAGCAAGTTGATACTACTCTTTTAGGGCTATCCAAGCAAGATGCTGCAAAATTTCCATACATTGCATCAATGGGTGTTTATGTGTTTAAAACTGATGTCCTCCTAAAGCTTCTGAAGTGGAGCTACCCATCATGTAATGACTTCGGCTCTGAGATAATTCCGTCTTCTGTGGAGGAACACAATGTCCAAGTAAGGTTACTTTAACAAACTTTTTTAACTTGTGTTTTCTCCTCAGATCTTTTTAAAGTTTGAGATTTAATGCACTACTAATCTGGATATAAATTAACACTGCCTGCTTCCTGGTTGTCTTAATATTGGCAGGCATACTTATTCAATGACTATTGGGAGGATATTGGAACAATTAAATCCTTTTTTGACGCCAATTTGGCGCTGACAGAGCAGGTTTGTGTAGCTTCTCTTCAAAACCTTCACTTGCAAACTGTCTACCTCTTACCACATTAAAAAAAAAAAAAAGCGAAGAAGAAAGAAAGAAAGAAAGAGAGAAAAGAAAAGAAAAAACACTATCTGCATTTTATGTTGTTGATGGATTGTTGCTTGTTCTCTATGCAGCCCCCAAGGTTTGAATTTTGTGATCCAAACACACCTTTCTATACATCTCCTAGATTCTTGCCACCAACCAAAGTTGACAAATGCAGGGTATGATTGCAATCTCAAATCAGTTTGCATCCCTGTGATTCATTGATAAGGCTATTGCATCTCATGGCTTAATTGGTTGCTGCAGATCGTGGATTCCATAATTTCACATGGTTGCTTCTTGCGAGAATGTAGTGTGCAACACTCTGTAGTAGGAGTGCGCTCACGTCTGGAGTCTGGTGTTGAGCTTAAGGTGAGCCTACATTCTTCTACCTTATATCTCTACCTGGGACTTGGAAGTACTTTTCATCTACAAGCAGGTTTTATAAGAAGCCAGGCTTCTACTCCATTTTCTGGTTCTATTTACTTTAGAAGTCACTTTTGGCCATTCACTTGCCAAAGAATTTTAGATGTTGCTATAAGCCATTCTGTAAACTGAGAAGATGGTATGGATGCATACTCATAGCAAGTTACAATAGAGTGCATGCATGAATGCATACTCATAGCAAGTTACAATAGAATGCATGCTCATAGCAAGTTAGTTTTATACGAATCCTGGCTGCTGATCTTATTTATAAAATGAATTGTTAACTATGTTCGGGGAATATGTCCAGGATACTATGATGATGGGTGCGGACTACTACCAAACTGAAGCTGAAATTGCATCTCTGCTAGCAGAAGGAAAGGTTCCGATTGGTGTTGGACAGAATACCAGAATCAGGTGGGTTTGAAAACCCCCTCCTTTTATGCCTGTCTCACACGATCATACACATTCGCATTGCATGAACACAGTAGATGCTAAGAAGGATTAGTAAACGCAGTCAAACATGCGTGTCTTGATAAAATTCCATGCTTTATGTTGAAAATAATCTCTTAACTGAAGCCTTTTCTCAATATTCTTGAAGCAATTGTATAATTGACAAGAATGCCAAGATTGGAAAAGACGTGGTCATTGCAAATGCTGATGTAAGTACTAGTTTTGTTACAAAATTACTGATATTTCATTTTCATCTGATGCCTTATTGCATGATTTATTGATCGGTTCTTGACTTTCTCAGGGTGTTGAAGAGGCCGAAAGACCAGAAGAAGGATTCTACGTTAGGTCTGGAATCACAGTGGTAGTGAAGAATGCAACAATTAAAGACGGTACGGTTATCTAAAACTACACTTTCAGATTAAGTATAAGCTTTAGAAAGTTGAGAGCACTTCGTGTGCTGCCTTAACGCTGTTTCTGCAGTGAAAAATATAGCAATAGCGTTGCGTAGGACTGTACAGATAAATTATACCTTCTGAAATTTTGAAATAAGTATGTATATGCCATTGGCATAAGTAATCCCTCCACTTTATTCAGCAGTATCGATAATGCAAAAGCTATATTACTGCAACCGTATGTATGGACGATTATAGTTATTCCGATATCGACTATAAGATTCAGTTCTGACCAGAAATCCTAAAATTTTTTCTTATTGGTCCCCTGAATACTGCTACTGTTCCCAGCCCTCTGTTTTGCCCTCTCAATGCCTCTTGCTGCCCTCCCATGCATGTTTCTGATGTGGTTAAGCTTCTTAGATTCATAGTTAATGAGCCTGACAGTTGAGGTGTTTTCGCTTAAGATAACCTCGTTCCCATCATGGAATGAGTCCATTCCTTCAGGGAAAAGCTGCCAGAACAAGCCTCCAACGGCTGCACCACTGCGGCTTGCTGATGAGTAGATTGCTGAGTAAACTGTTCGGAAGAGCACATCTCTCTGGTTCAGGCTTGAACCAGGGGTTCTCAAAGATTTTCCAAACTCCGCGAAGAGTACTGGCTTGTGAAGGATGTTCTGAGCATCTTGAGTGTGGTTGTTCAGCCAATTGTTCAAAAATTCAATTTGCCTTTGAAAACTGAAGCCCGGAAACCTGTTAATCAGAAAAAAAAAAAATTCTGTTGGTTTCAGAAATGTCATTTGCTAAGTTTCAGGGTATACTTCCAATAGTTGGAATTACCATGACTCAGGATAGGAATGAACGGTAGTAAAATCAATTCCGGAGATCTGATTGTTTGCAATGAAATCTGTTCCCACAAGAAAACTAGGATTGTTTTCCTGTTTTTGAGATGATGATTGGTCATAATACCCTTCCAATCCAGCTTCAAGTAAATGTTTCCCATCAATGGACTTCACATGAGAAGCCATCTCTGTAATCCACGCCTGTCCGATTAAACCAAAAAAAGTGAGTTCAAGCATAAGTAACATTGGTGTCTCAACGGGTAGGAACTTGAGACTCAAGGTCTGTGTTTCCAACATTGAGGGGGGTGGGGAGAGATTTGGGATCCCCTTTACCTGAATGGTCTTTCCCGATTGATCTGACTGACGTCTAGGTTCATTCATAAGCTCCCAAGCCATTATTGTGGGATCATCTTTGTAAAGAACTCCGGTGAAGGTGTTGCGTCTTGTCAGAACAGTCTGTTACAGAAAATGTGAAAAAGAGAAAGATGTTGTACTAAAGAAGAGAATTAAATCATATACCAAAATGAAGGGAAGAAAATGAAGAAACACAAACCTTGACATGGTTCTTGTAGTATCCCTTCACCACAGAATTTGTGAAGAAATCATCATCAGATCTAATAGATTGCCCCCGCTCTCTTGCCCAGTTCACATACTGTTTCTTCCCTCCATAGTCATCATAATTATTCACGAGACTCAGAATCAGCGTAATTCTATGTTTCTTAGCCTCAGATATCACAAAATCCAACCCCTTACAAAACCCGAACAGAAAAAAATTAGGATCAGGACAGATGATGATGAACGAAACTTACGAAGGACAGAGCATATCAAAATTCTTACCTGGAACACTTGCTCGTTGTAAGAACCAGGTGAGTACTGAAGGGCTCTGTCTCCACCATCCCTGAAAGCCCAAGTTCTGCCTATTCTGAGGCCGTGCTGTCGAGCTTCCTGAAATGCCAACGAGACCTTGCTTCTCTGAGATGGATCGGAAGCCATGTACATGAGCCAGTAAGCATTGAACCCATTTCCATAAAATGGACTTCCACGAAACATGAGTTGCACTCCCCTGGTCGTAACAAACCTGTCATCGGCTTCCACACGGAGATAACTTCCTTGCAACAGAAGAAGAATGCAGAACAAAGCACTCCAGAGCTTCATTTCTCTCTCACACTCTCTGAATGCAGAAATGAAGCTATACCAAGATTGATAAGATCAAAGTTCCACTGGGGTTTTCTTTTTATGGTAGGAGAATAAGTGTTAGAGATATTCAAGAATTGGAAAAAATCAATAATTACAAAAAAAAAAAAAAATTGTGATGTATGGAAGTGAATTTTAAATATTAACTTTAATAACGAATCATAATTGTATATTTATAATTTCATTTTCAATTATTATACATAAAAGGCTCTTAAATTTTTAGCATATAGAAAGCAGGTAGGCAACTCCAAACCACATTTCTTCCTCCTCCACATGCATATGGTATCCTTCTTCCGGTTTTCATGATGAGGCTGAAGTTGTACAGTTAATGCGATAATTACGAGGATTCATTTCATAGTCGTCATCTCCATTAATGGCTGCATTTGATGCCTGAGGCTTGGGGAAAGTGAAAAACCAAAAATGCCCCTCCTGTAATAAATGTTTAATTTTACCACATTTTTCTTGGCTTAACTCTTTATTTAACCCCTTAACTTATAGATTTTAAGGTTATTAGCCCCTCACTAATATGATTTAAAGAAATTCATTATTATTTAATAGATTTTAATATCACATCATTAGTCAAATGTTATTTCTATCTTAATTAGTAATGCAGTCAATATTTTTATCTTATGTGATATGTGATTGTGGTAATATCACACTTTCTTGTAATAATTTTTTTTTTAATAAAAAAAACCTTATTTAGAACTTGACAAAAACAAACAATTTAATTTTACTAGAGTGGGCCCCTTTTATTTTAAGGAAGGAATTTTTGTTGATTATCATAGTAGCACGCCACGTAGGATAGAAATGTTTACCATGTTGCTTATTAAGATTAAAATAATATTTGACTAATAATATAAAGTTAAAATCCATTAAGTAAGAATGAATTTTTTTAAATTATATCATGGAGAGATTAATACTTTTAAGTTTTTGTGTGAAGATTTATAATCATAAAATTTATAAGTTAAGGGAGTTATAAGGGATTTAGCCATTTCTCTTCTGAGAAAAATTCATTAATGAGGATGACTAATTTTCTTGTAACTGTCAATGCCAGTTTTATGTAACAAAAAAAAAAAAAAATCTGATAAATATAATTTGCTTGACTTTTTTTAAATGTAACTTTAGATAATATTGTTTTATAATATATGGGTGATAATTAAAATTTTGTTTATATTTAGTTTTTGTTAAGTATTTATTTGATTAAAAATTGTTTAATTATTATTTATATATTATAAAAAAATATAGCCTAAAAATACATATAAAAAATTAAACAATTTATATTTAAAAAGAATGAAGTACATTTTTGTTATAAATTTATATTGAAGACAAAAATTAACTTTTAATTTATTAAACATTCTAATTAAATTTATATATTCGCCAATCATACTGAATTTAATTTTAATTTATATTTTTTTTTATGCATATTTATCATTAAAAAATGTCCTCAGCTTGCGCTTAAAATTAAGCATATGTTAGAAAACTCTTCACTTTTATTAATAGCATCCTCTGCTTTATTAAAGAGTGTAGTTATTATTACACAATATTTTGTTGAGGTCACATAAATAATATAATAATTAAGTGTGTTTAGTTTGATTAATTTTATAAATTTATATATATTTTAAACATTTGATAATGTCTCAAATGACTAATTTTAATAAATTAAAAAACAAATACCAACTATTTTACTAATTAATAATTACAACTACCAATTATTATTAATAATAGAATTAATGTTTCGTGTTGTCTTTATTAAGAAATGAAATAAAAAAATAAAAAAAAGGAATTGTGGGACATGAATCATTTCCTATAATGTTTTTGTCAATCATGGTTGTGGTCTATTTGCTGCATTACACCTTGAATTGAAGTGATTTAAGGTTCAAGAGATTTCAAAATTGTTTGTCTGAGGGCACAGCTTAAAGTTTATTAATTATGATATTTATAGTTAATGTTATATAAATTTTTATATTAGATTTATATATTTTTATAAATTTTGATTATAAATATTATATTATATAAATATAAGAGATTGGTGCAATTTAATATTGACTTTTAAAAAATTAAAATCTCAACTTATATTTAGAAATTAAAATCCTAATTTCAAATTCAAAAATTCAATTAGTTTTCAAATTTAAATATCAATGTTTAATAAATAAATTTTTAAATTTTAAATTAAATTTTAATTAAATAAAATTACATAATTTAAAATTAAAGCTTTAATTTTTTTAAGAATCAATATTAGAATATATTTTTTCCTAAGTGTAATGCATATTAATTTTGATTTTAAAAAATAAAATCTCAAATTAAATTTAAAAATCTCAAATTAAATTTAAAATTTAAAAATTCACTACATTAAATGTTAATATCTAAATTTGAAGATTGATATTAATATAATTAGTTTTCAAATTTAAATACCAATATTTAGTAAGGTGAATTTTTAAATTTTAACTTAAATTTTAATTAACTAAAATTGCATAATTTAAAATTATAACTCTAATTTATTTTAAGAATCAAGATTAATATGTATTTTTTATGTTATATTATATTTTTATATTTTATATTAATTAAATTTAA
>BPVZ01000001.1:20887-33904 GCA_020521535.1 Rubroshorea leprosula | reverse complement strand
TGGGGTTAAAAAAATCGGACAAAGGGGCAATTTCGGTATTATGTCCGAAAATGAAGGTTGTTTATGGAATTCAAATTTTGGAGTGTCCTCGTCACTTGACAGACCGTATTAATGACAAACTAATTTTAAAAATGTAATGAATTCCATCTTCTGCGTCAGTGACAATGACTAGGGAATTTTGTAAAACATGGTAATGTGAGAGCCTAAAAAAATTTGAATGTGACTACCAAGGAAGTTAAGTGGGGGTTGAGATTGTTGGTTGAAATTGCATGGATTTGGTTAGCTTGTGAGTGATCTTTTGCTTTTAATTATTTGTTCAAAGCATGGAATCATGAGTAACTTTTTTTTTTCCTTGTTTCAATTATCTTGTCTTTACGATTCATAGAGAAAGATTTTTTATTTGTGGTGTGATGACCCACATAATTATGGCTTCTTTTCTTTTTCATATCTTCTAGGATATTTCGTTCTTTAATGCAACTTTCATAAAGATAAAGAAGGAAAATATTAACAAACTCAAGTTTAATGTTCAAGTTTCAATGTCAATATTTGAGAAAATATACTCTCTCTTTTTTTTTTTTTCTTTTTTTTCTTTTTTACGTATTAGGCAAATATGGAGGTAGAGTGATGAGTTTTTAACACTATTTGAAAAAAAAATTAGTTTCAAGGTACAAAAATTGGTTTAAAAACACCCAAAAGTCCAATAAAAAAAAGTATTGATTTTTTTGGGACTTTCCTATTTAATCTTCATGATTCATGCTTTTTTTTTTTTCTTTTTTCTTTTTTTTGGGTTTTGGCCGGCAACGAAGGTGATTCATGCTGAGTTAGGTTAGATTCTCCTTTTATTATTATTATTATTATTATTATTATTATTATTATTATTTATGCTAAATAGTTAGAGAAAACGGAAAAAAATAAAAACAGACCAACTTTTTAGTGGACTGAAAGTTCTTAAAGAATTGTAGCCCAGAGTTATGGACCTTCTGGTTCTGGACCAGATGTTTTTTGGGCTGGACAGCGCTAACAAGTAATAACAATTTATTATAGGCAGGCCGAAAAGCAGAATCATTTGCCCTAATTAAGTCTATCCCGTATCCATGCTCAAGAAGGCCCACATCACAAAACCAGATCCACCTTCTACCCTTTATAGAAGCACAGTCCAAAACCCCTCATCTTGTCGTCTTCTTCCTGTCTTGAACAAAAAGAAAGCAGAAAACCCTCTTAACTACTCCAATTCGAAGAGGGACAACAACGGAGGAAGTTCCCGTTTTTGCAATTCATCGGTGAAGCGATACAATCGAACGGAGACGTAGAAGACAATGTTCAGAAACCAGTACGACACTGACGTGACGACATGGAGCCCCGCCGGCCGATTATTCCAAGTGGAGTATGCAATGGAGGCGGTGAAGCAGGGGTCTGCGGCGATCGGGCTCCGATCCAAGACCCATGTGGTTCTGGGTTGCGTTAACAAGGCTAATTCCGAGCTGTCTTCTCACCAGAAGAAGATCTTCAAGGTCGATGACCACATTGGGGTTGCCATCGCTGGCCTTACCGCCGACGGTCGTGTGCTTTCTCGGTACATGCGAAATGAATGCATCAATTACAGTTTCACTTACGAGTCGCCACTTCCTGTAGGGAGGCTCGTCGTGCAGCTTGCAGACAAGGCTCAGGTTTTTGCAAAAAAATCCAACCTTTCTTGTTTCTGTGATTGTTTTTCACTTGAATTGCGTTTTTATTACATTTAGGGTTTAGTTTAATTAGTGGGTCACTTTGATTTCTGGGTTTTTAGGAAAGGGAAGGTGATTTAAGGTTTTTACCAAATCCTCAAGTTTTGTTAACACACTCTTTGAAGCAGCTCGCTTTGCCTCTTATTTTTTCTATATGAATTGCAAAATCATAATGGACATAAGATTCCCATGCTGTCCCAGTAGGTTTTCTGCATTGTTAAATCAGGTTTCTGGGGTATTGAGGTATTCTCATGAACTTTGCTCGAATGAATTATTGACTATACAGGATGCATCTGATATATTAAGTCTTGAAGGCGTCTACATGAATGCTTTTCTTTGAATTCACCTAGTCGACGGCCGTGGTCTGTCCATGAGTATGCTGACGTAGTTCAGATATCACTAAATTCTGAGAATAAATGGAAGTTTGAGACTTTTCAGAATCCCAATTTAGGTTGTTAGGTGCCTTTATTGGACATTCTGTGGTTTTAAACTTATGATTACAAGATTGAGTGAATTTTACAATTATGTGTCATGGAGATCATCTTAGTAACCGGCATTTGGGAGTAGGAGATACCATTCACATGGTAGCTTATGACTTTAGAATTGACTATTATAGATAAACTATCATTTTCTTTTCTTAAGCCAACTGCTGGATGGCTGCTTTTGGCAGTCTTGAGTCTTTTCTTGTTACACTTGTTTATCTGTAAAGAGAATTAGTTGGGGCTAAAGATTCAGCCTACTAACTTTATAATTTTAGATGTTTTAGTATTAATGGTAAGACTGCCTTGAAGTGGCTGTTTCCGTTAGGGTTATTTTTTCTTGATTCAATTATTGAGGATTATACTTAAGAAGGTTAACCATTTTACTGGGGTAATTATACTTTCATCCTTTTATATTTATTTCGAATTGTAAAAGCCTCTTGTTTTGTAATGATGCATAATAATGAGAATTCAGGGTTAGGTAAAATCCTTCTCTCACATATGAATGATGTAATTGAACTCAATTGAGTTTTTGACTCAAACTTTTGTATAATGGATGAAATTACATTCCTTTGGAGGTGAGAAAACTTTGCATATAGTTAGGTTTTGGGAAAAGTAGGAGCAGTAGCAGATTGTCTATTTTATTGTCAAACTTTTTTTTTTTTGTTTTTCCTCTTTGCTCAACTAAGTGAAATGTAGTTGATACATGGTAGCTATTTTTTTAAAAATAAAATAAAATAAGTTGTACCTTGTATTTACTATATATATCCGTGTCTGCGATTGAAAAAAGGGAAATGCTTCTGTTTGGGTGGCAGGTGTGCACTCAACGCTCATGGAAACGGCCATATGGTGTTGGTCTATTGGTAGCTGGTTTGGATGAATCTGGAGCTCACCTCTACTACAACTGCCCAAGTGGAAACTACTTTGAGTATCAGGCTTTTGCTATTGGGTCTCGCTCCCAAGCTGCAAAGACATATTTGGAACGTAGGTTTGAAAACTTTATGGACTCTTCAAGGGAAGATCTAATTAAGGATGCTCTCATGGCAATAAGGGAGACCCTGCAAGGAGAAACTCTCAAAAGTTCAATATGCACAGTGGCTGTGGTAGGGGTTGGAGAACCATTCCATATTTTGGATCAAGGAACTGTACAACAAATGATTGATGCATTTGATATTGCGGGAGAGCGAGAGGCTCCTGCTCCTGAACCAGATGAGGCAGAAGAGCAGGGGGCTGCAGAAGAGCAGGGGGTTGTGGCAGAGCCTGGTGATGGTGCAGATCAGGGTGGTGCCACTGATGAAGGTGTGGCTCCAATGGATATTTAAGTATGCAAGAACTGCTGGTGCCTCTTTCTTTGGATTTAGATGAGATTTTCTAAAATGTATTTTGCAGAATTCTGTTGGGCATCATAAAGCTCTATTCTGTTGGATTTTCACCTGCTTCTGCAAATTATCTGTATTTTCACTGCTAACATTTAGTGCCAGACTCTGCTGGAACTTAAATTTTCATTTACAATTACTCTCATGGCAGAATCAATTTGACTTTGGTGATGTTTGGCCTGCCTATGTTTGACCCTGCTTTTTTCGATCGAATTTGTTGCACATCTCTTCGAGGATTGAGGCATTGAGCTATACTTTCCTAAAATGAGGAGGCTGTGTGAAATGCATGAAAATTTGCATCAGAGCAACTTACAACACCCATAAACAACAGACAAGCAGAGACATTTTCATGGTGGATCTCTCCTCTGAGTCGCCCATCAGCTCGTGGCGTTTTCTATTATCTATGTTCCCTCTTCTATTTGTTGTCTAGGGATCAAGAGACTGGTGAGGTAAGAAGCGGGGGGCGGAGTTTACATGTGCAAAGCCACGTTCATTCCCTAAATGACTGACAATCTGAGTTCTCACGTTTAGATGGTAGAACTGTCCCAATGGTGATTAATCTTGTCATGGTTCTAATTTAGTGGATGTACAAACAGTTCCAATCTCGGAAATTAGCTCTGCCTCTATTTGATTCTAAATCCTTGTTTCACTCTTTTGCCACAATAACAAGTTTGCAATTTCTCAATAGTTAGCGTCAGTAAAGGGGCGGTTTGATTCTTGCTACAGGCTACTTTGCTCATATTCATGGTAGGTCTCACGCAAAAACATAACAGTGCAAAACCAAAAACAAATAATCCAGAAAACATGCAATCTTAGGTACGGGGATATTAAACATCAACAAACATGCCAATTCATAGCATTAGTCTATATCCAGTGAAGGAAATTAATCCACGACCAACCACTGGATGTGCTGAGATTGAATGTTAAGAAGATGTAACAATTCTAACCTAGAGCATGTCTGGTATTATTGGGAAACAAAGTCATTTCTTGTATTTGCATATAACAACAAATAATCCTTGATGTCAAATCTCAAGATTTGAACCAAACAAAAAAAAAGGAAAAATACCTTGTGAAATTATCACTTTTGAGAAGCCTTTGCTTCTTTATTTGGTAAGATATTATCTGGAAGAATTAGTTCTGGGGGAGTTTCACGCACTACACCCAGCATTGAGTCATACTCTTCATCTCTATGAGCAAACTTCTTACGAAGAGACTTTTCAAATTCAATCTCCTCAAAGGACTTGGCATTCTCAGCTGCATGAATTTGCGCAAGGTTGACATAATTGGTAGCCGACTTGGAAATAAATTTTATCTCTTCGTTAGTAAGCTTCCTCAGGAACTTTGCTGGGTTGCCTCCCCATACCTATGACATCAGAAATTACCAAAAAAAATAAAGATTAATTCAAGTAAAGCCATATAATGGTTAATGATCTCCAATAGAATTAATTTCGTCGACCCTTTCCATGCCTGAAAGGTATCCAATTATTAGGAACACGTTTTTTCCACTCATTCCAAAAAAGTGACAACTGACACCATATTGTCAAGATTGCTTGACTTGGGATCACTCATGATCTCAAAATACACCTACACCAATCACAAGGCCTTTGATATTTCATTTCTCATAGTAGTTTTCAATCCAGTTCTTCTCCACCTTTCTCTACTAATATAAACCAGTAACCCACTACTCATTTATCACTTTCTGATACCCTATGGCTCAAACATCTATACAAATGGTAGAAATTGTGTTAGTATTTAGGAACTCACCTTGAAGTATCATATCATAATTTTATCTTCTATTTACACTGCTTTTTATTTCCAATATACTATCCCTAGTTTCTATTTATGCTTGCTAGCATTGGACATAGAAGTGTATTTCATAATTTTTACAATGTTCTAGTAAAAGGCCACTTGGAAAAGCATTAGAAAGTGAGAATTTTCAATAAATACCTCTCCAGTAGGGATCCTCGTATCCTGTCTCACAAGAGCTCCAGCAGCAACCATAGCATGTTTCTCAACAACAACACCATCAAGCAATGTCGCTCCCATACCAACAAATGCTTCATCCTCAACAGTGCAACCATGTAAGACAGCACTATGACCTGCTCAATTAACCTTTTCAATTGTAAAAGAGAAAATGGAATGAACTTTTGTAATGTAGGTCAACTCAATTACGTGGTGTAAATCATTTCACTCACCAACAGTAACATTGTCCCCAATGATGGTTGGTAAGACCTTCCCACTTACATTAGACTTAGCAACATGCACAAGGGAGTTGTCTTGTATATTAGTTCGAGATCCAACGCTAATGCTGTTTACATCACCTATCCATAGATAACACTAGCATGAGTATCACCAATATCTACTAAAAATAATCTCCAAGGAACATTTTTGCAAATGTTAAAAATGAATAAACTGAGAAAGAAATATGATAATTTGAAACAGCTGATATCACCTAGAGTTATATCCAATGCAAACTTTATGTTTGCAATCTCTCTTGAACATTGTACCAAATAAATGATAGTTGGAAGCTCATTTCTAAAATACCATAGAATATATAATTGCAAACACTCTCAATTTCCTTTCTTATTTTATTCCAAATATTTGATTGAGATAATCAATGATTCAATCTTCCTTTTGTATTCAAGCACTCCTAGCAACAAATTTTGCCTACAACGCTGCAAGGGCAGTTGTAATAAATTTGAGACATTATATGAAATCCTTACATGGTGATAAGAATCAACCTTTAGTTACCATTTTTCCTTATGTAAATTTTTAATTATTGAGATAAACTTGGAGATTCTCTTAGATCTCTTAGTTTGGCCTTTCTTCAAAGGAAAAGGGTATGAAGTCTATTCAATTTTGTAAAACAAAAAGCAGCCAAGTGTATGCAAAGTATCATACCTCTTAAAACGCATCCATACCAAATAGAAGATCCTCTCCCCACTTGAACATCCCCAATGACAGAGGCACAAGGGGCCACGAATGCATCTTTGTCAACCACAGGAGCTTTATTAAATATGTTCATGATAGTTCGATGCCTGGACACTAAGATTAAGAATAAAGATCAACACATAGACTAAGAAACAGAAAGTAGGCTGAGGTGTTACCACCAAAATCCTATCCTGATATAAATCAACCACAGCAAGTAACAAGCATTGCTGCTAAAAAAACCATGATAATCATCTACTCAATGCCACTACCAAAGACATTATCTTGTCGTGCCATTAGGTACACAATGTAATTCCGAGAAAAATACTTGGATTTGTTACTTCAGATAATCATCCATAAACAAACCATTTGGTGAAATGCAAATTACCAATCAACAAGAATAAAGGTGAAAATATAAAACCTTCAGCGGCTCAGCTAAACTTGCAATAGAATCTGTCATTTCAGGGCATATAAAATAGCAAATGGAAACACTCGACAGCCTTTTTGGGAAAAAAAAAATTACACAGCCCAAACAGGAAAACTAAATTCCACACTTCGTTCCAGGACTAACATTAGTCAAGTTCGATTCTACCAATGAAAATGCTAGATTCTAATGGCCTAAACTGGTCACCACGCCTACACAAATCCGTGTTGATCTCGAAAGCCATAAACACAACAATTGAAGGATTCACAAGACGCAGCAGAAATTGGCTTGTAATGCATTCTAAGAGAGGGAAATGATGAAGGAGTAGCTTACGTTCCTCCCGGCAGTAGTAGTTCCCTTGGAGGCGCAAGCCGAGGCGATCAAGAGCCTGGCCGGACTCACGAATCCAGAATCCGACGGTGTAAATGGCCTTCCCTAGGGTTCCCATCTTCCGATACCGTCGATTTGATCGGCGATTCACCGGTCTCTTTTGCGACCTTGCAAGTTTTCAGCTCAGTTCGTGATTAGGGACAGAAGTTCGGAAGAGAAATGATACCCAGTTGGAACTGGTAGGGTAGAATATCCTAAACCTTCGCGAGGGTAAAATGGTATTTTCATTCCTCATTGGAAATTACGTACTGCAGCTAGTTTGCCGCTAAATAATCCGCAAGTTTGTCTCAATTGCAGCGAACTTGACAACTTTTCCTTTGTTTTTGTTAATCTATCATTTTATCTGTTGATGGAATTATTTACATTTTTAATCATAAATTTAAACTTTAACTCTTAATTTTTATGCGCAAAAAAAATAAAAAAACCTCTACTCTCCTTTTGTAAAAACTAATTTTATTAATTATAAACAGTAATAATAATTATCTGTCAAATTTTTAAAAAGTTAAAGAAAAAAATTAAGTTGTTATAATAAAGTGAATAAACTCACATTATAATAAATTTTATTAAAAAAATAAAATAAGTCATTTTTACAGTAAAAATAAAATAAGTCATTTTTACAGTAAAAATAAAATAAGTCATTTTTACAGTAAAAATAAAATTATTAGGATTTTTTTTATAACAAAATTTTAAAACAGCTAATTTTGTCGTGTTTAGCCGTTAATTTCCTGTATTCAATGTTTTAGACTTGTTCTTTGATATTTTATCTACCAAGAGCAATGCATAATGAAACCAACATATTCAATATAAAGTCGATTTTGTAAAGAGATTTTAAATCAAACATGCTTGCATTTTTTTAAAAAAAAAAATTTATTGATAAGTTGCAATGGAAAATGTTGGTGGATTTAAGATTTTGGAAGAAATCAAATAATGTTTTTAAACGAATTGCTTGTAAATCAAATAATGTAGATGAGTGTGTTTCTCTTGGTCAATAAATATTGTCATGAGAATTGTTGAGGGCAAAAGTTGAGCGGTTGATAGTTATAGAAATTAAAATAGCTATACAAATTTCCAATAAAAACATTGTAATTTGGGTTTTTTTTTTTCTTGCATATTAAGAGGTAATATCTTTTATACTTTAATTTATTCTATTAACATATCATGCAACTCTAATTTATAATCTTTTATGTTGACTAGAAAAATGTAATCACATACTTAAGTCATTGACAATTTGACATTCTTTATTATTATAGATTTAGGGGTTAAGATATAGCTAATTAATTGATTCATAGGACTTTTCATTTAATTAAGCATACCAAAATTCACGACCTTAGTTATTGATGGTTAGAAAAAAGGAATTTCATTAAAAAAAAGAAAAAAAAAAGGAGAAAACTTAATTTAAATAATCTCCACCAATAAAAATTGGTTAAATACCCTTTTTGGTCCCCCTACTATAGGAAAAAGTCCCTTTTTATCCCTGTACCCAAAAAATCCCCTTTTTAGTCCCTAAATTTCAAAATCCGGCCCCTTTTTGGTCATTCCGTCAGTTAAGTGACAGAGTGGCATTATAATCTGTTAAATATTTTGTCTTTTTTCTTTTTCATTGTTGACGTGTAATAACACGCTAATCAATAGAATGCCACATGGAAAAAATTGATGATGTGGACTAAAACAAACTTGATGGCATTTTTTTTTTTTCATGTGATATTTTTTTCATATTTAAATAAAGACTCATATAATTTATTATTATTATATTCTTTTTCTTCTTCCTCTTTTTCTTCTTCCTCCCTTCTTCTCTCTTATCCCTCCGCCCTTTCCTCTTTCTCAACCTTCTTCCTCTGCGAACCCAGCAAGGGGGTTCCATGAGGAACCCAGTAGCGGGTTTTGCGAACCCAGCTATTGGGTTTCGCAAACCCAGTCCCAAATCTGGGTTCCTCGCGGAACCCAGAGGAACCCGCTAACCCAGTCCCAAATCGAGTCCCGGAGAGCCTGACTGCTGCTTTCCCTTTCTTCAAAATTAATATTAAAAAAAAAAAAAAACCCCTCGAAAAAACAGTTTTTAATTTTTATTTTAATCCTTGTTTTGTGTTTTTCTTTGATGCTGGGCATGGCCGGTCTTGATTTAGGAACTGCTCCTCGTTACGTCCACCAGCTGCACAGACCCGATCTCCACCTCCAGCATCATCCAGAGCATGAAGACGGTGATGGAGAAGCTGGCGGTGGTGGTCAGTTCTCCGCCACTGATCACCACGACGATGGCACTCATCACCAAGGCTTGGACCTTGTCAGCATGGGGAACAACACCGGGCCTGGTGACATCGTGGCCAGGAGGCCAAGGGGTCGCCCACCGGGCTCCAAGAACAGACCTAAACCCCCGGTTATCATCACCCGTGAGAGCGCCAACACACTTCGAGCTCACATTCTCGAAGTTGGGAACGGCTGCGATGTGTTCGACTGCATCGCTAACTACGCCAGGAGACGACAGCACGGAATCTGTATTCTCAGCGGAAGTGGAACCGTCACCAACGTCAGCATTAGGCAACCAGCGGCGGCAGGAGCTATAGTCAACCAGATTTGGGACTGGGTTAGCGGGTTCCCGCGGAACCCAGATTTGGGACTGGGTTTGCGAAACCCAATAGCTGGGTTCGCAAAACCCGCTACTGGGTTTCATGAACCCAGGTCTTGGGTTCCTCATGGAACCCCCTTGCTGGGTTCGCAGAGGAAGAAGGTTGAGAAAGAGGAAAGGGCGGAGGGATAAGAGAGAAGAAGGGAGGAAGAAGAAAAAGAATATAATAATAATAAATTATATGAGTTTTTATTTAAATATGAAAAAAATATCACATGAAAAAAAAAATGCCATCAAGTTTGTTTTAGTCCACATCATCAATTTTTTCCATGTGGCATTCTATTGATTAGTGTGTAATAACACGTAAACAATGAAAGAGAAAAAATACAAAATATTTAACAAATTATAATGCCACTCTGTCACTTAACTGACGGAAGGACCACAAAGGGGTCGGATTTTGAAATTTAGGGACTAAAAGGGGGATTTTTTGAGTACAGGGATCAAAAAGGGGCTTTTTCCTATAGTAGGGAGACCAAAAAGGGTATTTAACCATAAAAATTTAACTAAATTAGTAATTACTAACTAAAAAATTTGAGGTAAATATTAAAAATTCAACCTTCTATGCTGTGAAACAAATCAACTCTTTAATGTCAAAAATAAATAAATAAATAAATAAAATAATCTCCATATTAATGAAAAAAGAAAGAAAGAAAGAAAAAGTCATCTTATTCAAACCATTATCGGTCTAAATAAGTTATTTGGGTCAACAGTGGTTTGGATAACATGGTCAGAATCTATTTCTTTGCTTGACGCCTCAAACCATACTTGATTCGTTCTACTCTCATTCAGTTATAGGACTTGAAATGCTTGAATTCCAAAGAGTCTAAACTTAAACCCTATAGTTTTAAGCATATGCATTTGTTGTTTTGCAATGATGTGGTCTTACAACATCAATAACTAACTTCGGGTGCATAACCAATGGTGCAAGTGTTAGGGGCAACTAAAATGGTGAAGTGTACAAAATTAGCTTTGGTAAAAATGGAATTGGGGCACAAGAAGACAGTGTTATCCTTAAATTAGAAAAAAAAAAGAAGAAGAAGAAAAGTTACCTTTTTGGACCATTACTAGTCCGAATAAGTTATCTAGACTAATAATGGTCCTAATAACATGGTCAGAATCCATTTCTTTACCTGACACCTAAAACCATGCTCGATTTGTTCTACTCTCATTCAATCACAGGACTTGAAACGCTTGAATTCCAATGAGTCTAATCTTAAAGCCAATAATTTTAAGCCTACGCACTTGTGGTTTTACAATGATGTAGGCTTACACCATTGATAACTAACTTCAGGTGTATAACTGATGGTGCTGGGGTCAAAGGCAACTAAATTGATGAAGTGCACGAAATTGACTTTGGTAGAAACAGAATTGGGGTATGGGAGGGTGGTGTTGTCCTTCAAGGAAAAGTTATCCTGACCAGTAGTGGTCCAAATGACACGACCATAATCCATTTCTTTACCCAACACCTCAAACTGTGCTCAATTCATTCTACTCTCGTTCAATCACAAGACTTAAAATGCTTGAATTCCAATGAGTCTAACCTTAGAATCAATAGTTTTAAGCCTACGTGTTTGTGATTTTGCAATGATGTAGTCTTATGCCATCGATAACCAAGTTTAGGTGCATAGCCAATGGTGCAGGGGTCAAGGACAACTAAAGTGGTGAAGTGCACAAAGTTAGCTTTAGTAGAAACAGAATCAAAGCACGGGAAGGTGGTGTTATCCTTAAATGAAAAGAAGAAAAAGTCATCTTATTCGGACCACTACCAATCCAAATAAGTTATCCAAACCGATAATGGTCCAAATAATATGGCCAGAATCCGTTTCTTTGCCTGATGCCTTAAATTGTGCTTGATTTGTTCTACTCCAATTCAATCACAAGACTTGAAACGCTTGAATTCCAATCAGTCTAACCTTAAAGCCTATAGTTTTAAGCCTACACATTTGTGGTTTTGCAATGATGTGGTCTTACACCATTAGTAACCAACAGTGCAGGGGTTAGGGGCAACTAAAGTGGTGAAGTGTACGAAGTTGGTTTTGGTAGAAACGGAATTGGGGCATGGGAATGTGGTGTTGTCGTTAAATGAAAAGAAGAAAAAGTCACATTATTCAGATCATTACCGATCTAAATAAGTTATCTAGATTGATAGTGGTCCGAATAACATAGCCAAAATCATTTCTTTGCCTAATGCCTTAAATTGTGCTTGATTCCTTCTACTCTTGTTCAATCACAGGACTTGAAATGCTTGAATTCCAATGAGTCTAACCTTAAAGCTAATAATTTTAAAGCTATGTGTTTGTAGTTTGACAATGATTTGGTCTTATACCATTGGTAACCAACTTTGGGCGCGTAACCTATAGTGTAGAAGTCAAGGGCAACTAAAGTGGTGAAGTGCACGAAACTGACTTTGGTAGAAACAGAATCGAGTCACGGGAGAGCATTGTTATCCTTAAATAAGAAAAAGAAAAGGTCACCTTTTTGGATCACTACCGATCTGAATAAGTTATCTGGACCGACAATGGTCTAAATAACTTGGCCATAATCCATTTCTTTGCCCGATGCTTTAAACCATGCTCAATTCATTCTACTCTCGTTCAATCATAGGACTTGAAACGTTTGAATTTCAATGAATCTAACCTTAAAGCCAATAGTTTTGAATTTACACATTTGTAATTTTGCAATAATGTGGTCTTATGCCATTGGTAACCAACTTTGGATGCATAACCAACGATATAGGGGTCAAGGGTAACTAAAGTGGTCAAGTGCATGAAATTAGTTTTGGTAGAGATGAAATCAAGGCATGAGAGGATGGTATTGTCCTTAAATAAAAAGAAAAAAAAAAGGTCATGCTGTTCGGACCACTATTAGTTCGAATAAGTTATCTAGATCGATAGTGGCTCGAATAACATAGCGAAGATCCTCTAAACTTTTTGTTCTATAACCTAAAATTGTTCCTCATTTTTATACAATTTTAAAAATATTATACAATATAATTTTTCAAAATAATTCTAATATAAAATATATTTTATAATATTAATTTGTTATAAATTAATTATACAAAATATAAATAAAA